>WEIV01022075.1:4333-20778 GCA_013390005.1 Calyptomena viridis
GTAGGCTTTTTCCCATAATAGGTATTTATTGATACTAAAACTCCAGAGTTTTCATGAAAAATAGGATTTGATGTATCGCAATCAATTCTTCATGAGGGGATCCAGTCTCAAAAACTCTTATTTACTTCTTTGGGGTCAGCATTTTATGATGAGTGCTCGCTTGTACATGTCATCATCCAATTGTTACTGGCTGCTGCAAGCATTTGACTAACAAGGGATTTCAGAATACAATGCAGTTACAGTTGCACATATATTAAACACAGAGCTTAAATTTATCTCAGGATATGTAAAAGAGCCTCTGGGAAAGCTGCACAATGCAACCATGCTTTCTATTTTTGGCAATACTTAAACTATACTATGAAGAATTGTTAGACTAAATGACACTGTAAACCCCAAAAGCAAAATCTCTAACATCCCAATATGATGATCTTAGTCCTGTCTCATACGTCATTCTTTTCAGCTCTACTGCAAATGAAAATTACAGTCAAAGGAAACTTAAAAGGTCTCTTTTATGCATGGACTAACATATTCATCTCAGTGAGAAAATAAATACTGTTTAACTTTTTCTGCTTAAAAGTGTAAATTCATCCTGCTGCACGAATTTGTAAAATAAAATTGCTCAGTACTAATACATCTCTCATGCTTATCCTCTAAATCAACAGTGATAAAATCAGAATTTTGAAAGTAATAGAGTATATAATTGGAAATTCCTTTTGTCACTTTCATTAACACAGTGCAATGAAGTACAAAATAGAAAAATATAAACTATGATTCCGACAATAGTCACTTGGAAGATAAACTTATCAAGGATTATATATATCTTCTTTTAAATAATGCATCATATGCTTTTCTGAACCACTGTTCCTTCTGAAAGCAGTATAAAAACTGAGCAACCTGGAGCATATTTATACAGATTATGTGGTTTCTAATACTCCAAAGAGCACTTAATCTACATGAATGTGCTTCGTGTTGCTATGTCCTTCTAAAGCCTGAACAACAAGCCTAAGTGATTCTGAAAGTCTGCAGCACATTTGTATTTTGATAAGTCAAATGCGAAAATGGAAGCAATATGTTAATTCGCCCTGGCAAGCAAGACAAGCAACTGGCAATCAGAGGCTTTCCAGCCTGAGCTTTTTATTCTCCAGTCATGTCCTTAAAACATCTCAAATTATACTAATAATACAAGTTATTATGCTAATATGGACTCAAAAATGGGATAATGCAGGAAATGATGTATCCTTGATAAAAATGTTCCATAATCACAATGACTAATGTTTATTAAAATGCTGCCCTAGAAACTGAAGTAAAGGCCAGCTGGTTTACCTTAAGGGTTCTGCTACGGCATTTGTCAAATATTCTGTGTTTATCACTTTTTCTAGCAGATCTAAATGAGAAAAAAGAAGTAAAACACTTGGCAAAAAAGCCTTCAGATTCTAACACCTTCCTCTGGCAAAGACAGGAGACGGTTATTCTATAGGTAGCTGACATATCTATAAAATATACTGAAAGTGAAATACACATATGGATATGTGAGAAATACATTTTTTTTTCAACAAAAAAAGAGTGATTTTTATACCAGTTCCACACTTTATCCCATGTCAATTAAAATAAGAGGAAAAAATTACACCCGCAGAATTAGCACATGATTGATTGTTCTTGCTGACTAATGTGGCAGGACAGACTCAGTGTGTGTTTTATTGCAGATATCCTTCCTCTTTCAGTGTTTGAGTTGAGGACACAGAAATATCTTGTGATGAGCAGGAGGAAGACATTCTTCCACTCTCTTTTGGCTCATGGGAATTGAAAAAACTTGGTGGTAGGTAGGTTTTGAAAGCACTGTGGCATATATGAAAATTGTTAGTCATGTAATTCATGCTATGGAGGATAACTTTGAAAGATGGTCAAAATGAAGTGTACTGTCAGCAAGGTGTACTGTTTAAGTTTTATACGAAATACAATACAAACAAAACACCAACACATTTTTATTTTGTTTTACTCTATGCAAAGTAAGAGTGTGTGGGATCTTGTAGAACATGTAACAAATATTCAGTACAAACTACTTTTCCAGCAACTGGGTCCCAGAGCTGTATAAATATCTCCAGAAAGCAGTGCCCAAGGCTTTAAGAGTATGTGAAATGAAAAGGATACATCTGTCAGCTGGTATGTAGTGCAGGAGGCAAACTGCTGAGTGTTTTGGCAAGGGAGAACAGAAGATGATAATGAAGATGATGCTAAAGTCACTGGAAGGAATGGAAGGCAATATTTGCTGGTCTTCAGTTTAGCATGGCACATAGCACTGGATCTTTTGGAATAGTTTATCGGTTCCTAAGACATAAAGGTACTTTCTTCACACAGTACTCATTCCAGATATCTTCTACTGACACCTGTCCTGAAAAACAGACACAGTTTTCCAAGCTAATAAACAATTCACAAACTGTTTGCCACAGAAGAGCAAGGAGCATTGGGGGGTTGAAAAGAGCTATAGCAATAGCTGTAGGGAGGAAGAAGTGAAGGAAAAATGATGAATGGCTCAGAGCTGCCATTTCTTTTTCTTGTTTACGTTTTTTGTAAGTTTGTTTACTGTAATCCTAAAGCAGTATTCTAAGCTGACTCCAGCCTTGGGGAGCAGAAGGGAGAGAGAAATCTGCAATAGTATCTTTGGAAGGGCAAGCAAAAAGTCAAAAACATACAGGCATATAAATGGATGCTTCAACCAAAACACTTAGGCTAGAATGCTAAATTTACACAAACGCATTTGCGTGGGATGTGCATTAATTTCAACTGTTTAGACAACATCATATTGAACTGATCCTTTTTATGCATAGGGACTGGATGTTTTCTACCTCGACATCTTAAAATGTTAGAGGTAATAAAATCAGTGCAATGTGCAAAGTGTAACACATACCAAACTGCTCATTCCTTGCATTTGTCACTTTACTGAAGCCATAAAACTTGAGCATGCAGTGGGGAAGGAGGAATCGGTGTTTGGTGTTTTTTTAAATACTTGGGTGGAAGTGTGGTCATTTTGGCATGAAGCTGGGTAGGTTTATAGGTGGAACAGAACAGACAGATATCCACCCTTTCTGAGTACTCAGGAGTTGAATGCTAGCATTCAATTCAGAGGTGCAAAAGAGTTTCCCTACCATCGTTAATACTGTCTTACTATTGTTGCTTGGATGTTTTAATATGCCTCTGTGGTGTCCCAGAAATATAAATCTGCAGGACAGCCAATTCCCAGTAAAACCTCTGCCTTTTGAAAAAGCTGGCCTAAAAGGTCTAGTACCATAAAACTGCATTTTATTTGTATGCTGTAGGATGGTTTCTTCTGCATTTTGCCACACACTGGTTCCAAAGGAAATTAGACCATATGGTGAGCAATTTGCCTGTGTGTGCAATCTACTGCCTTTGCACCTAACAGGTGTGAGTATCACAGCAGGAATGGACTAACAGGATTTTTGTCACTCAGTTGTTTGCCTGCTGTGAAAGAACATGCTCCCTCAACACCAGTCTTCATCTCTCCATCCTCCAGATAGCTGAAGTGGTAAGGGCAGCATGTTGCATGATGTTTGTCTGTCTCTGCTATGTCTCTGCTAGGTTACTTTTTGAGCTAATCTTTTTAGACAGCTGTTTTCAGCTTCCCCATTATCCCTGTTAATTTTACCTTCAAAACGTACCGTGCTTCTAAGCCACAACTGCAGAACCATCACGTCAGCTCCACTAACACTTTCCACCTCCATAAGCCTCTGGATCTGCCACCCCACACTCCAGAAGTGCAAATACCACGATTCTTCTTTCAGCAGGCTGTCAGGGCCAAAGGGTCCTACCAGGTCCCCACTCTTGAATTTTCTTTTTCGGAGCTTAAGATCAGCAGAGGATACAGGAACCAGAACATCCTTGTCTAGCAAGAATGGATTTCATTGCCACTTCTCTTTTGTATCTCTCTCTCTCTCTCAACACTGGGAAGAAATCATTGCACAAAAAATGTTCAAAACAATAAGAGTGATAACCTTTCCCAAATTCACCAGAATTTTTATATCATACTTTTGTAAATCTGAATTTCCCCAAATTTTCCCTTTCTTCTACCTCTACCTTGTCTTTCTGGATGAAGCTCTACCAAGCTAACGAATCCAACATAAGCAGGCAAAGCAACACAATAATACAACCAAGACAAAGTAGTCATAAATTATTACAGACATCTCCAAATTCAATCTGCTGTTGTCTTGGTGACTGACTGGGAAGCACCAATAATTTTTTTGTTACTTCTCAGGCTGCAAGATGTCATCCACAATTGTCTGTCCTCCCTCTCCCCCTTTCCCATCCTTCCTTTTCCAGACCTTGATGTATCCCCTTCTCACAGCCTGTTTTCTAATGATATAGCTTTGGAGTTAAGCAATTATTCAACTTTCAATGCTCTCTGCTACTGCATTTTTTTCTTCATAGTTTTATTATTTTTTAAGAAAAGCTCAAAGGCACTGGACCCTTAGTCCTGTGAAATGTTCCCTTCTCCCTGCAGTTCTGGCATTTCCTTCGTACACACTGTCTTGCAATCCTGTGTGACATGTTAACTCAGTCCAGAAGCCAGTATGCCACTTTGTCACCCAGGTGCTTTGTGTTCCTTTGACTCCTTTCTGTCAAGCATGCCAGTATTTCTACAGCCGATTTCTGACTCCAAGCAAACAAATAATGAAACTGACCTCGTCTTGGAAAACAATGCAGTCTTTTACCTGAACACATGTTAGCAAAGGGGCTCAGGACTCCATTTTACCTTGGCACTGCTTCTTTGCTCTCTTTTTTACCATCACACATTCTCTGCAAAGAAGAAAACTTCTAATATATCTATATATATTTAAATCTAAAGTTAATATATTTGTGATTTTGTTCTCTACTCTCAAAGCTTTTTTTTTTTAATGTTTTCATATTGCCTGCAGAGCACACAGAAGTGAGGCAGTTTATACCTTTGTCAATTGTAAGAGCAATGATGGACATAATTATAACACATATTTAGTTAAACTACATCAGTACTCTCTCCTCCATCAAAAGAGAGTATAAAAATTTGCTTAGAAAAAGCACATATGAAGTATGTAAAATTGCAAATAGAGAATGTGTGCATATTTGATGCCACGATATGTTAGAGTAAGGATATTATAAAAGCAAAAATAAATATGTAATTCCTAGCAACCTACCTAGATGCCTTTGCTTCTTTTGAAAATGTTCTCTTTCAAAGCTGAAAGCACTATATGGGAGTATTAACACACACACCACATTTAGAAATTAGCTGGACTTGTGGTGTAACATGCCTGTAAGGCAACATTTCTGAAATTTGACACTAAGAAGGCACAATGTTCTTTATAAAAGAGGACTGGAGGCGGGGGGAGATGTTTGGTCGAAATTGTTCATTGCAATAGGATCTCAGTGCCATGTGTTAGAATTAAAAAAAAAAAAGAAAAAAAAAAAAGAAGTTTCTCTGATGTTCCTATTACTAGCCACAGATTATAACTGAGGTAGGTTATTTTCACCCACAGTTATATAGGTGTCTCTTATCTGTTTTCTCTTTCCCCAGCAGGAACAGGGGAGTAAATTTCTTAAATGTTTTCTGTTGGGATTTTAAAATTTCCAATTCTGATAAATAGTTGCACTGTTATAGGTGACACCATGATTACTCACATTAAACAAAGAGAAAGTATGAAGATGGCTAGAATTCAATTCGGCAGAGTAAATACTTATATTACAGCTATATGTGAAATAAATTCTTTAAAATTCTTCTGAAATATGTGCTTGACTTAACACATATAAAATTTACATATGAGATCAGAGAAAGACCCAAGAAAATCATGCCTGTCATATCCTGGCAGTCATCAACAGAGTAATGCTGTCAAATATGGGATAAATTTCCTTTTAACACGTTGTACATTCTGCTTCTCTTGCCTCACCCACAGTCATGCAAACAGGAGTAGGTGGAGACTGGTGACAGCTTGGTCACTAAACAGCACCAACAGGTGGCCCTTAAACACCCAACAGAATTGTGTGTGTCAGAGACCACAACAAACAGCCCACAACAGAGGGCTAACCTCCACCCAGAAGAAAAAAATGCAGGAGAGGACTCCTTCAGCTAGTATAATAAACCAAGGAGACATAAACCAGCAACAAATCCCATGGCCTTGGCGGCCATAGCATGAAACACATCTGTGAGCAAAGGGTCCAAAAAGAGGCTGGAAAAATGACAAAGAAGGGAAAAAAGCCAAGAAGAAGCATCCGTTAAAAAGGAAAGATGGAAAAAACTGGGTGCAGAATCAAGAAGGCATTCGCTGTCATGATGGCAACAATTAATGGCACCTCCTGGTAACAGATGTTCACTCAGCAACAGTGGGGCTTAAGATGGTTTGGAGAGTTTCCACCTACCCTCCTTACCTACTGCCATTTTTTCCTCACCACACCCTCACTTCTTCAGGGACTGTTGCTTGTAACCTGGACAGAGGAATTGCTCCCACTTGAAAATGGATCCAGCATAAATAAAAATGAAAAGAAGGGCTGTTGTCGAAGGAAATAAATGAAGATGTGAGGATTGCTCAAAACAGCACTATTACTAGAATGTGAAATTTGTTCTTCTATCCTGTGTGGCTTCATAGCTATACCTTCTTCCATACCACTAGGCTCTGCTCTGCTCCCCTGCAAAGCTGAAATAGATGGGTGTAATCAAATGACTTGTCCTTCCTGCCTGACTGGGATCCCCGTACCCTCAGATGAGGTCAGGCTGGGCTCCTCAGGGAGCCCAGAGAGACAGACACCCACCACTTAGGCACCTGAGATCAGCTCTGCTGGTTGCTTCCCCTCAGTCAGAAATCTGATTCGAAAGGACAAGCTAGAAAGGTCGATGGAATAGCCTGACATTCCCCTCTGCACAACCACACTGCTTCAAAAACAAAGATGAGAAGCAGCCTCCTCTTCCTGATCTCCTCCCCAGGGCCACTTAACCAAGGGGTTTGTTATTAATACACTCTTTGGGAAAGTGGGGTGCTTAAAAACGCATATTAAAAATGAAATGGCCTGAATCACATTTTGGAAAGTCTCCTCTACAGCTGATATGGTTTGCTGTTCATCAAGAGCACTCTCACATAAAATGCAGTAGCTTTTCCTGGTTTGGGGATTGCAGGTGGGCCAGATGCCATAACTGGATGCTAACAAAAACAGATGCTGAAATTCAAAAAGTAAACAAAGTTGTTCCAGAGAACGAACATTGCGAAAGATCACAGAAGCCACAAAGTTCACCACTATCACCCAGCGCTCACATTGTGGTTTAACCTCAGCTGTCAACTAAGTAGCACATAGCTACTCACTTACTCCCACCCCCTGGTGGGGAGGAGAATCGGAAAGAAAAGGTAAACTTCATGGGTTGAGATAGGAACAGTTTAATAATTGAATCAAAAGAAAATATGACAACAACAGCAATAATAATAATAATCCAAGAGAAACAAGTGATGTATAACACATAATACATAAATTGCTTACCATCTGCTGACCAATGCCCAGCTCGGCCCTGAACAGCAATCAGTCCAGCACAGCCAACTCCCCCAGTTTATATACTGGGTATGATGTTCTATGGTGTGGAATATCCCCTTGGCCAGTTCAGGCCAGCTGTCCTGGCCATGCTCCCTTCCCGCTTCTTATGCACCTGCTCTCTGGCAGAGAACTGGATACTGAAAAGTCCTTGATTTAGAGTAAGCACTGCTTAGCATCAAGTAAAACATCAGCGTGTGGTCATCATTATTCTCATACAAAACCCAAAACATAGCATTGTATCAGCTACTAGGAAGAAAATCATTGTATCCCAGCTGAAATGAAACCAGGACAGCCCATCACAGCTACAGATGTGCTGCATTACCCTCCAGTGGATCAGCATTGCACGAAGTCCATCAAAGTACTATTTTAAGCATTTTCACTTGCTGGCTCACACTGCTCAATTATATCTATACATGGCTTTAAGTTTCTGGGAAAATCCAAGCTGGATGCAGTCTTTCTTGAAAGGTACTCAGACAAACCTTGTCGATGTCCACTTTGTGTCATGGGAGATGTCCTGGGCCCCGACTTGATACAGAGGACATCTATAAGAAAAGCTGTCTGTAAATCATGCTTCCAAATAGTCCTTCAAGGCAAGTGTTAGTGGTAACATAGAAGGGCAATGCTGTTGAACACATGAATTTTGTCCATGAATTCAGCAGTAAAAGATTTGTTCCTTGTAATAAGTATTCTTGCTATGCACTAATTAGTTCAGATATGTGCACACATACATATTTATGTGCATGTGTGTATGCAAATATATATTTATACATATTTTATATTATATTAATTTCTTGTGTATAATGTCTTTTCTAAATAGATGGTTGCAAAGAAAAATACACCAAGTTTTATTGGATAAGTACTAGACCTCTCAGTTGACAAAAAACAATATTTTTTGTTATATATTTATCTCATATTACTGTAGGTTTGAATCACACATGAGAGCTCACATCAACCTGTTCAAACATAACTGGGAATGATTTACTATTACTTAGGAAAAGGATTACTCTTTTTTTGTTGTGCTCCCACCTTATTTGCAAGTTAATGCACAAGGCAGACTTGGGCAGCCTTAATTTAGTTTGGTCTCTTAGCTCTCAAATCCCTCATCTGTACACTGCCATTCAGCACAGCAGGGGTGTTGGGTTCTCAGACCAGAACAACTCCAGTCCCTCTAATTATTGAGTGAACTTTGTCTGTGGCTTTCACAGAAGTAATGGAGTCCACAGGGAGCAATGATCAGGTCTGAGGCATAATGAAGGTCACTCTCATCAAGATATTTATTTCCTTAAACTAATAAGAAGGCAGAAAAACACCTATCCTCAGACATTTATGTTATACAGGCTACTGGCTAACTACAGATAAAACTGTATCGCATGAAAAAACAGTAAGAACTGAAATGGAAAGTGAAGAAATCTGCATCAGCTGCACCACAGGTTACCCCTAAGACTCTACAAAGTCTCATTTTACCACTAGTGTATCCCTGGTGAGGTGATTGGCATGCAGCTTGCAGTGCAGGATAGCTGTTTAGAATGTCCCAGGTTTCCCAGGTACAAGCATAGACAAGCAGCCAAAGAAGTTAGAGAAACATGGGATAGAAAGAAAATCTTTGTGAATCACATTCACTGGCTTAGTCAGGTGGGGAAGCTAAATCAGCTACATGAAATCTGGTGGCATTTGTTGTCTAGACAAAGTTAAGCTGGCTGAAAGGGTAGAGTCTTCTTTTAGTGAAGGGATGTGTTTGTGGAAGATACTGCTGAGAAAAACCTGAGGGATGAAGTCTTTGTTTACGCACAGTGCAGCTAGCACACATGGAGTAAGTGGCATTATTGTGACTCCCATGCTATGGGGGCCTCTACAGCCATAAAATCGAAGCTGTGGACTGTTAATAACAAAATCTAACAGGAATACGAGAGTAGGGAATGAGATTGGTTTTTAAACACTGGGGGAGAAATCATAGAGAATGTTAAATGTTTCAAATAGTTAAGATCAAGAAGCAGGTGAATAGTTAGTGGTGTTATGGACAGATTAACTTTCAAAAGTCTTCAAAAACCAGCAGAACACAATACCAGTTAGAGCTGCAAATCCAAGCACTGCTCTGGGGGCTACTGCAAGTGATACCAAGGTGACATTGTGTTAAGTCAATATGCTTTAGCAGACTCCTCTAATGAAAACAAACAAGTCAACCAACCAGTCACTAAAAATCTCTGCAAGTAAAATGTCATTCCAAGAAAGTCAAAAGGGTCTTTGTGAATAAAGTTTTCTTTAGCAATACTAAAGACATAACATGCCTCTAAAGTCTGAATGGGGCACATGGCTATAAAGCTGATCCTGTTTTGTTTTGTTTTTTTCAGGACTCTATTTAATTATTCTTTCCTCTTATACAGAGTAAATGAGGACAAGAAAGCCTTTTGTATTTGCTAAGTAATTGTAAAATAGACAAGGAATAAATGGTATGTAATTTCTTTCAGCTCTTGAAGGCTCCTAAGTAAGGTACATCTTCCCTGCTGAAGGATTCACAGTAACACTGAAGGACCTCTTTGAAGGACCCAGCTGTCTTGCAGAGAGGGTATCTCATGGTATGTTTCTATCCCTGCATCTTTGATTTAATTAGATATTATTCGGAGCATGCTGAATATCCAATTTTTACTCCAGTATGCAAACATGAAGCTACTAAACCTTACAATGACTTTTAAATTCTGCCTTTTTCTTTGATATTTTTTTTCTTTTTCGGTTACAAGGGGGTTTAAAGCTGGATTTGGATTTAGGTTTGGGTTTGGGTTTTTTCAACTGCCTACCCGCTTGATTCCTAACCACAATCCTGTTTACATGACTTTTGGACAAGTTGGCCTTCATGTCTGGATGATTTCATAATTGTATCCTGTTCTGATCTTCCAGACAACCCATCCTGACTGTGCCATGCAAGCTTGGAATGTTTTCCTCCGATGTGTCTCCTAGCCCTCTTCTCAAGTACAGAATCTTCTGCTCAACAAAAGCACATACGATATTTTCTTCAAAATAAAGCATAATTTCAAATTACTTTTTTTGCCAGAGATTTTGACATAATTGTTGTCCTCTATTACTCAAGAGAGTTCTGAAGATGCCTTGTTTTACAGCTACAAATATAGATGGTATTTTTCTCTTTTTTTACAAAGCTCTTTTATTTTGTTTCCTTCTAGTGTCTCAGTTAACTATTTAGGATATTCCTTTGTAGCTTTTTTGAAATGTGACAAGCATTGTTCTATCTTCACAACTCAGAACTTAAAGTAAAATTTCAGTACTCTATTTTGCCACACATCTGTCATTCATAGAATGTAATGTAGCTAAGATGAAAATAAATGCAACTCTCTTGAGAAGCTCTAAACACCCTCCAGTCCTACTGATTTTGAGGGAACTGTAACCTATTAACAGCTCTGACTTCCCCATCCTGACTAGTCTTGTTCATGCAGTCTTTTACCCCTTAGCAAAGCACATAGTAAATGCCACCACAGCACATTGAGTGACATCTACTTCAGTTAAAGTATGTTTAAAACTCTCCCTTTGAATTTACTTAGTAAAATCCTATTTTTAATGTCCTTTTTACTTAAATTTCAATTATTCTTTCCTGAAGTCCCTACTATATGGAAGGAAGGGAAGACTTTGCTCAGGTTTGTGAAGTAGACAACTGAACTATTATTTGCGTGTCCAAAACATTGTTCAGTAACCATGTCAAGGCAACAAAACAATATTTTTAAATCAATTAAAAAACTAAACTATTCTATTGGTATCAGTGTTAAAACAATTTTTTATAACTTCATGTATCTCTTGTTTCTACTGCATTTTAAGATTCATAAATAACTTTTCAGATGGTTTAAAAGTGTATTTGTTAGTTCCAAAGTGACTTTGCTGCATTGTACTAACTGAAGTTCTGATAATTTAAATATATAGCATTAAAAAGGAAATAGATATCTTTCATATTCTTCTTTTCTGCACTATCAATGCTTTCTATTATATAGCCCCACAGTCTTCTTTCTACTACAAAAGACGCAGACATCAAAAACAACCAACTCAGTGAAGGGTTTTATTGGCCACAGTATCTTTACGCATTTGGACAAAAAAGAACTTATTGACAAAATATAATTCTACACTTGAAAAAAATCAGACTTGAAGCTATCCAGTTTTTCAGGAGCGATATTGGGAGTGTTAGGGTCAAGATAGCATAAGCAACTGTTGTCCTCCGATCAAGCTTTAAACTCATACTTGCTCTATGTTATTCCACCTTGCCTACTACCAGTTGAACAAGATAAAAGAAATCTTTTCAAATAAAAGTGAATGTTTGCAAAATGTATCATTGGATTCAAATACTTAGTAAAACTTCTGACCTTCAGTCCTGATGAATTCAAAACACAAAGGCAGCTTTGAAATGCTGCAAATTGGGCCCAGCTGACATTTAGACATCAATTCTGAATTGGTGTCCACACCAAAATATGTATGCATCAGAAGGGGGGCTATTGATTTTTTTTAAAACGTTTCAGCCATCTGCTTTCCTTCACCTAGTTTCACTTCTGTCATTTCTTACAATGAATAGACTTGAGTTAGGGGTTCACATGCAAAGAAACCTCTTGTTTAAAATAAAAATGTACCAAATAACATTTTTTTCCTGAAATCAGTTCCCAGGCTTTGTACCACCATACTGTTAGCTCTGCTCACCCAGCCCCTGCTAACAGGAATGTTCTATAAAACAGATGTTGCCTCTGATGTTGCATGGAGAACCCTTGCCCTCAAAGACAGCTAGAGTCAAAGTCATAATTTCCTGGGCTTTCTTCTTCTGTGCTTTCAGGCTGCTTGGAGTAATACCAATGTATGGCTTAGCCTGGGCTTTTGTCCTCAGAATCCCCAAGTCATCGTCTTGGATAGACCACTCTTCCTCACTCCTCTGCCAAGTCAAGCAGGATATTTTAAAGCACTTTGGCTCATGCTCATCTATGGTCATAAGGGAAAGGAAAACTACTGAACAGAAGCATCAAAATGTCCTTTTTGCCCTCACTCAGGTGTTCAGTCCCCCCCATTTCTCCCTTCAGGTCTTGGCTCCTCTGCTCCATGGCAGAATGCTTCAGTGCTGAGGACAGAGGTTGACAAAAACAAACTCAGGGTTCAACATGAATGATCTCTGAATTAAGCAAAAACTCAGGACTCAGTCAAACCCAAATTCATGATTGGCTATATTTTTCTCTCATTCCCTCCTAGTGCATAATTCTTTTTACAGTTTTCGAGCATTCTCAGAGGATCTCTGGAAAGGAAATCTGCAGACCAGAAGGGCAGTAAGATAGGCATCTTATGTTGTAGATCTGAAGAAGACAACAAAAGCAGGGACACACTGGAAGAGGAGCTGTGCACCATACTGCAGGTACTATTACTATTCTGCCAGTACCAGCAGGTGAGGTGCTGCAAAGGAATACTTATTTGGCCAGGCATTTCTGAAATGCATTTTTTTTATTAATGCTAAATTAAGCCTTTATTTGTTGTTTGGTCTTGGGACTTTTCAGGGTTTTTTTGGGGAAGGAGTTATACTGTACTATGTCTTTATCTCTGAATGCTGGCAACCTGGCTGGCCATATGGCATTGGAGAACAGTTATGTTTGGCTCCCATTGTGTCCTACCATTTGCACTCAGATATAACCAGGTGTTCTGAAAAGATGGAGGCAGATATTGTCCCCATTTTATGAATGAGGAAACCGAGAGAGAGATCACAGGGTTTGCTTGGTCCTTCGTGGGACACAGACCCAAGAATAGAGCAGCTGACCCCTTGGCACACTCCTCACTGGAACAGTGCTGTTGCCTGGGATAGCAGGATCAATGGCACAGGTGTGGGGAGTCAAAGGTAGGCACAAGCTGTTCCATTTAGACGATTATCAGGTTTTAAGTGCATCATCCACTTTGCATTTAAAAAACTAACTGATTGTGCTATTATGTTTCTCCTCAGTTCCAGATGCAGACAGATGCATTTCTGCTCACAGGAGAGAGCAAGGGCTACCATCTTCCCAAATCCTAAATATATGTACTTGTTACATAAAGAAAAAATACACTAACTGAATTTTTCTGTTGTTTGGTTGGTTTTTCAGTTTTTAATTTGTTTGACTCCTTTAATTAAAACAGATTAAAAAAACAAACAAAAAAATCCCAACCAAACAAAAAAAACTGGGCAGAAACTTACAGGTAAATTAAATTAGATAGAAAAACAACAGAAAGAAAAAATGAAGTTTATTTTAAATTTTTGAGACCTGGGACGTAAGGAGACGTTTGAAGCTAATGACAGCCTGATGAGTAGGCCACACTCCTTGATCTCCATCTCCATTTGTAACGTATTGTCCTAAGCTACTTCATCTGAAAAATGATTCAAAGAATAAACACATTCCTAGCTTTTGCTGTTATGGCCCAGCATATTCAGTCAAAGAAATTGGGTCAGTGTACTTTTTATTTTCTTTCCATTCTACTAACTCAACAGGATACTGGCCACATTCCAAGCATGCTGTGTCCCATTCCAGATTTCATAGACACTGAAAAAAATACGCCAATGAAAAAGTGGACTCTGGATGGCTCAGCTGACACAGCCACAGGCAGGAAATGGCTGGTTGTAGCAGCATATTATCCACAAAGCTAGACAGACTGTAGGTTTAGTTATTTTGCATTTCATCCTGCCAACCATGTCTATTGGTTGCTACAATCGGAGCTGCTGCTGCTGCTGGGTAGGAAGAAAAAAATAAAATAACAAAGATGGAACAGCTTCTGCTGGTGCTGTGAATATACACAGTGGAGTAGTGTAGGTATAACCTGTTACTGGCTTCATTAACTAATTGATCTCTGATATTTATTTCATTGTACCTTGTGAGAGGCCTGGGTTATAGTGATTAAAACCGGTCATTTGGAGATGAGAAAGTTTTGTGAAATAAAATAGCTTGTGAAGGGGACCTTCTGGAATGTCTTTTTGGTGTACAGTGGAGAGGCTAAGGGGCTACAGTTATATGCATGTGTGTAGACATATATGTATAAGAATATAGATATGTATGCATGCTCATTATGTATGTATATTCATATGTAGGACTAAAAGCTCCTGAAATTTAAAAGCATTTTCCAAACACTTTTGGGAGCTCTCTTCTCTCCTTAGTCATCTTATTATGATTCTATATCTAAGCAATCTCACTATAGAGTAGGAAGCTTTGTACACCCACTCTTGGCATAATGATAATATAGAGGAGGTGTTGAAAAAAAAATTAATACTAATTAGCTTCACCATATCACTTCTGAATAAAAACAAATGTGTCTTTTCATTTCTAATGCCTTATTTATGTATGAAGGGAACAGCGATTTAAAAATTCTCCTTGTTTCTCAATTGTCGGGATTTTTTTTGAATTTGTTTTTTTCAGTAGGTTTTTTGCCAGTCTGGACAAAGAGGACAGAGAAGTTGACACTCTCAAAAGTGTGTGTGAGTGTATGTTTGGATAGTCACACATATAAGTAGGGGGAGGGGTAGATAAAAACAATGGAAGTATTTCAAATGGATTGGAAATTTAATTAAGAGAGATTCAAAGAAGTTCAGATGGTGCACAGAGTTCCATAAGACTCAGTTGTTCAGATTGCCAGAACAGCCTCCAATACGCTCATTAAAACCATGGAGTGAACATCCAGTAGAGCTGGGATGATAGTGATATTCAGTTTATGCACAGTGTTACACACTCACCAAGACACAGGCTGTAACTTTCTGTAGAATCATGATGTCTCCAGCCATTGCTTGAATTAGTTGAATGACTAATCTGTCCTCAGTAAGCGTGGAGCAACCTCAGGTTCAGTGAAGCAGCAAACAATCCAGAGATTTTCCTAGCACTCCTATCAAAAGGTAAGTAACACCATTATTCTAGTAAAACCGAGGTACTGAGAAACTCCCAAGTAAATCACTGACACAGCTGGGAATAAAAGCTGGACTCCCCAGTTCCCAGGCTCTGCATATCATCCCAGTAAAAGTCTCCTTTTAGTCAGTGGGGGAAAACAGCTGAATTCCCATGGGAGAGCTGGTAACTACTCAGTATAATCCCACAATTATAAAACATTAGTTTTACTAAGATAAATCCTATTGTAATACACACAATCTGTGAAAACGAAGCCATGATGAAATAAGGAAGCCAAGCCAACACAGTTCATTGTTAACGAGCTAAGGTTGTTAATAGTCAATTAGCACTTATCAGACTGGTGTCAGACAGCAGCCACGTTCCCGGAAAGTTTGTTACAGACCATCTCACAATCATCAACAGAGATACACCTCCAGTTCCCCACAAGAGAAACATTATCTTATCATAGGTAAAATGGATTGAAAATAATTGTGGACTATAACCTACGAATTCTGCCAGGAAATACAGAAAATCATTTTGGGATTCATTTTTCTGATTCCTGTTTATTCTTTCTTCTGGAGTAACTGAATATCCTGAGTAACCAAATGTATATCCAGAATGCAGTGCCTGAGGTCAGGATGTTTTTGGCAGAATGTGGAATACAACCCTAATCCCTGAGTCCTGGTGCTTTCTTATCAGTGAAGAATAGCAATCAGGGCCTTGTAGCAGTAATCAAACAGAAGTGATTGTCATGAGAACAGAGCACATGAAAAAGTAAGACAAAATTGGATAGAACTTAGGGCAAGTAAGAGATAAATAGGTGCTATTGAATAAAACCAGCAGCAAGAATTCCTGACCTATTTATGACAATTTGATTAAGAAGGTGAGAGGTAACTATTGAAGTAGGGAGATGATAGCTAACAACTGATTATGTGAGGGTAAGCATTGACACTGCATGACTCTGAAGTGGCATACACTTGGTGGAACTTTTCTCTGTTTTAAAAAGCAGCAGAATTTTATTTCAAGTTTGAT
>WEIV01022076.1:0-33568 GCA_013390005.1 Calyptomena viridis
ACAATGATGAAGAATCAGGGAAGTGTTTTTGGCCCAGATGGTGAAGTACTAGGGCTGAAAAGATGATAGGAAGATTTGGCATCATGCAAATAGGTATAGAGGGATGAAAGTCATTGCTAGATTACTGTAAGTATGGAATCAATATAGTGCAAAAGAGCCAGTGCCATCTCTGCCCAAAATAGCAGTACAGGTGTAGCTCTGCACATTACACTGCTCAGACAATGCAAACACTCAAATTCTGATATGCACTTTGTGACCTATGCAAAATAAAAATGCAATGAAAAATAACTTTGAAAGCATTGAAACAAACCTAAGTGAAAATGTTGGTATGTCTGAAGAGTGTGTGTATGTAAACAAACACATAGAAAAAAGTTAATTAAGATTCCTGGGAAGGGAAGGAAATGGCTTTTTGCTCTGCAGAGGGATGAAATGCTGAAGGGAGGAGCAGACCTTACAAGGTAATGAGAGCACTAAATGGCAAAGTCTGGCCTTGGAGAGGGGTAGATCTTCAAAGGAGGAATGTGTACAACTAAGATCATAAGCTGCCTTTACATCTGTCCTTAGCAAACTCCAAGATGAAAGGATCTGCACTCAAAGGACCTGCTCTTCTGTTGCCTTTCACCTTCTGAGCTTATTTGTATCTATGCAAAGGATATGTAAATTGCCAGGGCTCCAGTTCAGTGGCTTGTTGCTTGGCTATATAGGATGAACCAGCCTATATGCTGGGCTCTGAATACATGGGGATTCTCATGTCCTGACATGTGCTGCTGACGGTGCCCTGTGTGAGGTGTTTAGGTAGTGGGGGATGAAACTTTAGCATTTTGGATGCTGTATTCATAACAGCAAGACTACAAATGTATGTGAGGCAAGATCCTGGAACACTGACAAATTTTTGGTTTGGCTTGTGGGCTTCTCTGCCAAGGTCTGTGGTGCAGTGATTGTGGCTCTACTCCTTTGCTTTCCATGCTGCTCCCCCTCATTTCCCAACCTGAGGGGTGGTGTCCATGGGGAGGGCAGCTCCCCATCTCAAGTGGGTACCTGAGCAGGAGTTGCTGTGCATATGGTCTTCCATTGTAATCTGTAGTAGCAGCCTTCTTGCTAATGAAAGGCTGGGAGTGGGTGGGAATTGGGTAAGAGTGGGCGAGAGGAAGGGTGCCTTGTGGGATCCCAGTCCAAAGGGCAGGGAGAAGAAGAAAAATGGTTATCAGAAGAGCATGGAAACTGTGTAGGGAAAACATTGAAGGATCTGGAACTGACAGAGAACTCTATGGCAGAACACGTATTTTTTTGTCTCATTTTGCTTGTGGGAGTGTTAATTATGAGACTGTAGAAATGCTTGGGAATGCCTTTATTTAGATAGTGTGCTTCAGGATTCACTGCAGTTAAGTCCCAATTATTCTAATGGTATTAAGGGGTCCTGTGTGGATTTTGCAAAATTCATTTACTTCTACTTTAAGGCCCCTTTGCACAGGCTGAGCAAATGATAACAGAACCTAAATGGGGAAAAAAATGGAAAGAAGGAAAGATTGATTTCAAAAATAAATGAGCTGCGCATTTGTGGTCCATTATAGCCAAAGGCACAATCACCTAATCTGACTCCTAAGGATAGCCCTAAATATCAGTGTAGGCAAGTCCCTGGACAGTTGCCAGCGTCTCAGGGCAGAAAACATCAGGAGAAGTCGAGAAGAGGTCTCCTGTCTAGCCCGTGTTTTAATATACTATTAAAATAAAATGAGACAGCAATTAGTTTCTCTTTAGCTATTCCATGGCATAACTTCATCGGTCAATTAGTATGAATAAATAAATATAGGTCTTGAATTATTAAACTGTAAATAGAAGAAGCAACTGCATTTAATATTTCACTGTTCCTTCTCCTTGCACTTTTGCTTTGCTTGGAGTTTTGACTCAGTTGTTAATACAGGGATGCTATTGTCTATTCTTAAGTCTTCCCAAACTTTTAATTCTTCCTTAGGATAATTTTCTTACTCCAATAACACCTTTAATCTTGGTTCAAGACATAAAAGTTGGATTATCAGAGGATATGCATTCACAGAGTAACAGTCAAGCCTCTGGGAGCAACAGGGAGGTCAGTGGTTTAAAAAAAGAAAAAAGAAATCAGGACATTTAAGTGCTTCACTATGGGCTTAGCAACTTGAAATACCCAATTAATAAAGCCTTCACAGAATCATAGAATGATTTGGTTGGAAGGGACCTTGAAGATCATCTAGTTCCAACCCCCCTGCCATGGAGGGTTGGCCTTAATCTTTTTCCGCATAGGCTACAGGAGAGTAAACAATGTCTGATTATCCCATCAGTTAATCCCTTTCCTAGTAAGAGAGGCAGAAACTAGGGTTGATTAGGGTTAGGATATCTTGTGTCCTAAGACCTGGGGCAGAGAGGGCCAGTCTGATGGATCTGCTTAGGAAACTGGAGAGCCACAGGCTATAGGAACTGCCCAGGACTTTTGGCACCTCACTATCCGTGTGCTGTGTCTTTCCCAAATTTTATATGAATGTGTGACCAACAGAGTCTCTTTAGCTACTGCAGGGGGAAAAAGTCAGTCCTGCCAAAAAAATAAAGCCTCATTATAATTTCAGACTTTGGTCTTTTCAAGAGATCTGCAAGAAGGCAAATCAGAGCATTTTTTTATTTGTTTGTCCATAAATGAGCATTGACCTCTTTGGTCACAGGTGCTGATTCTTACAGAAATGACTCACTGGGGTTCTGTACTTTAGCAAAGTGCCTGGATGTCAGATCATGTGTTCTCTGTGGGAAATGGCCAAGGAAAATATTAAATAATAGTAACGTGTTTAACATTCTGCTGCCATCCATCCTGGGTTTTCCCACTCTTCAGTTTTCTGTGCTGATGACAAACCTGAGCTGCTTCTGTATATACTTTAAATATGTTACTTTTTTCCCCCTTTGAAGTTGCTTGAGGCACTCTGTGAGTTGAATGCATTCCTCTTATATTGGCTCACTGCACTGTATTTTACAATGTTAATTTCAATGAGACTTGATTTCTGTTTTAGTTTAAATATTGTTTTGCCATTTTCTGGCCTGCTTTTGTATTCTGGTTTCCTGTATTGCTAATGTAAGATTTTTGAAGAGTGTAGTTTGGATATGGTAATAAAAGTTTTCCATACTGTACAGCTTTCAGGTAGAAATCATAAATGGGTCATGGCAGCAGCCAGGGGAGGATGTGACATAGAGTCTTGTGGTTATGTCTTACAAGCACTGCTGTCTGATCTGCTCAGGTCTGCAGCATTTTCTCCTCTCTGCTTAGCTACCATGGTGATAGGTGACTTGGGTATACCATAAATAGACAAACTAGCAGGGCTTTCACTGAGTCTGAGCACGAGGACAGTCCTGTGGCTTAGTGCACTCTGGTTTGTACATATGTGAGTGGACACTGCTGCTGGAAGCTGTTCCCTACAAAGCCAGTGTAGCAAATAGCATCATGTTTCCATTCACAAGAGAGCTTTACTGGGAGGAACAGCATACTGAATTCTGGTCAACCTGAAGCAGAGGGGTTTACCTCCTTGGCCCAGTTCTGGACAACCTTTAGCAATGCTCCACAAGGATTCAGCTCAGCAGTAAAGTGCCACCGTTGGTGTCTCTGTATCCCTCCAAAACAGAGGTGGTGTCCTAGTGCCAGCGGTGTTCGTGGTCTCTGAGCTCAGATGTGGGTACAACCACCCAGCCCACTTTATGAGAAAACCCAAGTTTTTGAAATCTCCATGTATGAGATGTTTGCCAGACTATGGGAGAGATGAGCCCCTTCTAAGAGGCCAGGGAAGATGGTCCCTCTGTTCCTGTGGGATCATGTAATAATGGAGGGCTTGGAGCTTAAAGGTCTGTGAAGAGAAAATTAAACCAGAGCTAGAATGAGGCAAGGAGTAGAAGAATAAGTCTTGGTATTGGAGCCTGAGACTCAGCTCTTGTGTCTGCAGGGCTGGGGTAGCCCACATCATCCCTCATGGTGCTCTTCCACTTGTTCAGGTCAAGTAGAAGAGTTTCTTCGCCACCTGTGTCTTGAAGGAAACCAGTGTGTACAGCTGGTGCTCCTTACCAAAAAGCCAGCCTGGAGTGCTGGCAGCAACATGAGTAGGGCATCCTGCAGAGACCACCTCCCTGTGGAGCCACATGGCTGGGAGAGGGTCTGAGAACCATCCCATGCAGTGTGCTTCCTAACCTGTGACAGATAAGAGAAGTTGGAGCCTTGGAAAATGGGCTGAAAATAGTTCAAAAGATACAGGGAAGCAAGAAAAGAAGGTTTTTAAGGAACACAATATTTAATGTATGGAGGTATGTAGAGTTAGGTCAGCAAGAAGGAAAAGAAGGACAGATACAATGAGTAAAGCAAGTGGAAGAAATATGGAAGAGGAAAAGTTGGGTAGAAGGAATTACAACATTAATAAGGATGGTTGATTTTTTTAATCTATTACATGAGCTGTAAATGAGACTTTTCAATAAAGTTAGCTATTATTTTTTAATGTATTAGATGAACTCTAAAATATAATTTATTCTGCTCTTGCACATTTGAATCTAAATTTTTCAAAGTAATTCCTAAGAGAGTTGATAAGATTCTTTTTAGATCCAATCAAGTTGGATTTGACTGTTGTGTATCTGTCAAAATATTCCAAATTGTAGCTTTTGCTATTATGTTGACCCTTTACAGAATATAAGCCCTGCTGGAGTGTTGCAGGTGTCATAGAAAGGAGAAGAAACCATTCAGAAATTCAAGTACCTACAAAATAAGAATTTGTAGATGATGTCTTCAAAATGGAGATGAAAATACAGCGTGTTTTTGTATGTGCTTATACTTCACCTAAAAAAACAATGGAAGGGAAAAAATTATCACTGTTATTCAGATGTAACACCTTGTTGTCTTGGAGAGAAGGCATTGGATAGAGCTCAGTGACTAATTTGCTTGCTATTAGTCCTTCATTAATTTTGCTTCCACTTCGGTTTGATTTATGTGCTACATAGTCTGATTAGCTAAACAATTTCTGCAAACAAATATTTGTTGTAGGAGTACAATATTCAAAACTAAAGCTACAAGTTAAATTACACAGATTAGTTACAGGCTCTGTTTTTGATCCCTGACTGGATTAATAGAAAATGGATTCTGGTTCAAGTACACAAGCCTAGACTAGATTTGAGTTTTAAAAACAAAAAACCAAACAAATCCCCAAACTTCAACTTCGTTCCTTCTCCTGAAAGGCCCTGTTACTGTAGGAGACCCTTTTGCATTGATGGGGAGTGCACACAAGGACAGAGGTGTTCCTGGAGCAGCTGCATATCGCAACACAAAGTGGCTCTGCATGCACAGTCTGTGCCCAGATTCAGGAAACCACCTCCATAGACTGAAGTCCTCCTCACTTTCTGATACGTTGGTCAACCTAAAACACTTGCAGCAGGACTGAAGTATATATTTATGCTCTCTGACATGGTATCTATATACCTGCTGGTTTTATTGCTAGGACTTTTTCTTCGTTTCTAAATGTTATTGTCAAAATAGTAACAGAAAGCTTTGCAACCAATGAGTCTGGGTTTTCTAGGAATCAGCTGATGTAGCCCTGGGTCCTTCAAATACTTTAAGCTGTTGCACAATCTCATTTGAGTTCATGAAGTTGTCTTATGTTCCTAATTGTTATATCTGCATGGCCAGGTCTTGAATCCTCACCATGCCAAATGAGATAGCTCTGATAGGTGTAACCTCATCAAAATATGTTTTTCACAAACTAGTCTGTTTTCCTTGATAATAAGGTCAAAAAACCTTCATGAAATATTGTTGAATGATAAAATTTTCATTGCATTTTGCAATGAAAAGTTCTCCCTTGTACGGTAGATCTTCATGCCAAATGTGCTAAGCTAAGTGTAAATCCACGTTGTCTGATTCTTCTTGTATCATTTTTGTTGTCCGTGGTCACCAATAGCTCCTGCTGTTTGAGAATATATTTTAATTTTATTTTAAACGGCGAGTGCCTAACTTTTCCCCCACCCCTAAAATTTAGTGAGAAATCTCCTTTAGATGGTTGAGTATCCAGGTCATTTTTCTGTGACCTTTTCTGCTGTTAGTGTTGAGTCAAAACATAGATCTGATGTGAAAATAAGAATAGCTTGTCGAGATTCACAACAGCATGCAAAGGCTTGGGAGTGGGTAAATGTGAGTCAGAAAGAAAGGTTCACATGAACTTTGGGGATTTTTCTTTTCCATTGTATGTGATAGTAAAGTGCTACATGAAAAGTTATTTTTGAAAGAGACATAAACTCTGCACCCTCTGTCAAAGCTTTCACCAGAACATGAGAGATACTCTTAGCAAAGAGAAGATAGACTTAAATGAACAGTGGGTCAAGTCTGTAAATGTCTTGCTTTGACTGCATGTCCAGGTAGTCATCTGGGGCACTCTTGCTGAGGTAGCAGTGAACAGGCACTTCCAGCTGGTTTAGTTCTTGTTTGCTGTGAAGTCAGCAGAGCAGGTAATGCATGGAGATATGGCACAACACTGAAATATCGAGGGGAGCTGTAAGCAGCACACTAAATCACCAGACCAAATGGAAGAATTGGCTGTTGCCCATTCTCTTCTCGGCACATTAAAGTTCTTTCAAAACTCCAGTAATTTTGGTGCCATCCAGGTGAGTGCTGCAGCAGCATTCTGCCCAGGAGTGCCCGTGTGGGTGTACTCACATTAAACAGCCATTGCTGTATAAATATTTGTGGGGATGTCATCTGCAGTCAAAGCTGAATTTTCATTTGATTGCTGTTTGAGGGCTGTCTTAAGCTTCTCTTGAATGTGGTGGCTCTGAGGTGGTTTTTTCCATTATTTTTTAAATACATTTTATTTTTTGTGTACTGTACTAAAAGCACCTCCAGTGCACATGTTCTTCCTTCTCTGTCTGTAACCTCATGGCCTTTACTGTGACTGCTACAATAGTCTTCCAGTTTTTCACACGGTTTTCTAGCCCATATCCAGGTGAGATGGTATTGCTGAAATCACCTTTCTTAATAATCCTTAACGGTAACTTCTGTCTCGTAAAACCCAGAACATAATCTCTGATGCTCCGAGTATTAAACTCTTTCAGAAAAAGTTGTCCTATGTCTTCAAGAGCCAGTTTGACTCAGCTTATTGCTACATCCCAGATTTTGGGTTCCTTTTGTTCAGATTTTTTTCCCTCATTCAAAGACTAAAGCCCTTATCGCCATCATTTTTTTTCATCTTTGTTAACTTTCACCTTTGTATTGTATCTATTAAGCCACCACCATTACCCAGCTGTACAGACCTTGAAATGTGCAAGTCACAACTAATTAATGTATTAAAAATTATTTCAGCTGCGCTCCAGGCTCCAGTCCAGCACAGGACTGTGAGTGCACAGATTTCCCCACACGGATTTCATGGCCCAGAGTTTATGTCCATTGTGAGCAATGATGCCAGTACTGTCCTGGAAAATAAAAGGCTCAGCAAAGCTGGATGTAGGGTTGTGCTCTTCTCTACATCATTTTTTTTAGATTCTGTATGTTTAAGCATTCGAAATTTGCTTGTCTGCTTGCTGTGGGAGTAGTTTGGAGAAATGGGAAAATTCTTGTCCTAATCAGGTGTGGTTAAAAGTCTGTATCCCCCTTGGAAATCACAGTACTGCAACATTACTGCATGGTAACTGCACACAGAATAGGCCACAAAATATAGCAACCTTCTTAAAGGAAGACAAGAAGACAGAGGTTGGGAGTGCAAAAGGTAATAGTAGTGTACATATACTGGTGGTGAACTTAAATGATGATGCCTTACTAAATGAGGTCATCATCTAACACACCCTCCCCTCTGTGCTCGGGAACAAATGTGTGGCTGAATTCTGATGAAATATTTGTCCGTCAGTGGGTGTTTCTTATGTTTACTTATACAAGTATGGAGGCTAAATCACTTGTGTCAGGATGATATGAGTAAACTGAAGGTCACTTTCAGCATACTTTAGCATGCCTCGGAGGCACTGCTGATAAGGAAAAAGAAAAAAGGACAAAAAAACAAAATTAACTTTTAATTTCCCACCAAAACTGCAGCTGTCAGAAATAGTGAGATTAGTGGAATCTCTTGTAAGATGCAGTAGACGACTTTATATTTAACATCTTATCTGATTCAGACTATCACAGAGACATAACATGTACTTGTGTGTACATCTGAATAAGTATAAACATATTTGAATCTAAACATACGGCTCAGAAAAATTTTAGCAATGCACTTTCATATCTAGTTTCAATTTAAAATCTTTCTGCCCTAAATTAGGTGAATATATAAACAAATCAGATATATTAATTTTCTGTTGAGAATGCTTTGGTGATTGCTTACAAAGAAAAGTTATTTACATGCTGATATAAGGCATTACTTAGCATAATGAGCGGTAATTTTCCCGTCCTCAAAGGTATTGGGCTCCCTTCCATGTTATACCTAAATCAGTTACATAGCTGTGCTGCTCTCTATGATCCCCAGGTGCATATTTGGGGTTTATCTAACTGGGTTTTATGGAGCTGGTGCAGAGCCCAGCAGCAGCATGTGGGTACCAGACAGTCAGCCCCTGCCAGCCTCCAGCACTCACCACCTCCAGCCAGGGAGGCCAAAGCCAACCTCTCATCTTCAGGGAAGGTCAGATGGCAAATTCTTTGACCCCCCCCAGATGTTGGTAGGCAGCACACCCACCTGCAGCTATCCTTAATGTGATGGCTGCTTTGTTTGGGTTTTGAGAAATGACTAATACATCCCTTGAGGATAACTGGTGATCGTGTTTGCTTGTGTGGGATAGCTTCCCCTTTATCCTCTTAAGAGTACGTTTGTGCAGTTTTGGGAACCACAATATAACAGATATTAAGCTTTTAGAGAGCATCCAGAAGAGAGCCACAACGATAATGAAGGGTCTGGAAGGGAAGTCATAGGAGGAGTGGCTGAGGACACTTGGTTTCTTCAGTCTGGAGAAGAGAAGGCTAAGGGAACACCTTATTGCAGTCTACAACTTCCTTGTGAGGGAAAGAGGAGGGGCAGGTACCGATCTCTTCACTCTTGTGATCAGTGACAGGACTCAAGGAAATGTCATGAAGTTGTGTCAGGGGAGGTTTAGGTTGGATATCAGGAAAAAGTTTTACACCCAGAGCGTGGTTGAGCACTGCAACAGGCTCCCTAGGGTGGTGGTCACAGCACCAAGCCTGACAGAGTTCAAGAAACATTTGGACAATGCTCTCAGGCACATGGTGTCATTCTTTGTGTGTCCAGTGCAGGACCAGGAGTACTCAATGGTCCTGGTAGGTTCTGCCCAACTCAGCATATATGTATGTATGCTATACGATATATGTAGGAGTGAAGAGCCACAAATGGTAATAGTTGTTATTGACCACTAATGACATTGGTCTGAGGCTTTAAAGGAAGACTGCTCATAAAGAAAGCTTTCAAAGTCTCTTAAATGTAAAAAATTATGTATTTCTGGTCTGAGTTATGGAAAGCCCCTTCACTTATTTTTAGGATTACCAAAGAACATGTTTGTGTTCAGAGTCCATCTCTCAGGAGAACAATATAAATAAAGTAGACAGAAAATTAATTCATGTCTCCCTTGACAATATTTTGGCTTTGCTTCTGCCTTGATGTGGTCCTGAAACCACTTTGCTTTTTAGAGCCTCTGGCTTTTTGGTTTCTAGGTTGAAGGTGTTCCTACCCACGGGACGATCTTCAACGTCCCCTTGCAATCCAAACCATTCTATGATTCAATGGCTAATGATGGCAAGGAGATGAAGTGCAGTGGTGGGATCCGTAAGGTAGGTGGAGAAATAGCATGGGACTTACTGAATTGAGACAGTCAACTTTGTTAGCAGTTGTTTGAATTCAAACCAGTTACAAGCTGCGAGCCCTGCAGTCACTCTCTGTTTTATGATCTTAAATTGCAAGCTGTTGAAAAATACATTGTATTTTCTGCTTAAATAGTTTTATGTCTGTTTATAACTTAATTGAAATGGTGTGTAGGCATCTGCAAGTGTCTTTAGTATGAAGGCCATTATTAAATACTGGTATTTCAAAGGTGTCTTAATGCATTTTTACTGCATTACAAGGTAGGTGTTTGCTGAGAATCTTGCCATAAAAAAAAGTAAGCCTCCAAGGCTTTTGCCTGTAACAGGTATAGGTTCTATTTTGTCAGCAGCAACTGCCTGGCATAACTGCCTGGCAATTACAAGAAGATCTTGCGTTGAGCTACAGTGAGGTCACCAGACATCTGACAGCAGCCTGAGCTTCCCCATGTTTCAAAATGGCACGACCTGATCTCGTGAAAGCTCCTAGTCTGCTCCCACGCAGAGAGGCCAGGGGCACCTAAGCCTTCACCTTTACAAAGCATGCATGAGTGGGAGTACTTTGAAGAAGAAAACATCTGCTTTGTCCTGAAATCACGTCTCTGATGCACCAGAGAGAAGGCAGGTCTTTATATAAACCAAATTCACGAATTTATTCACTTTTTTTACAAGGACCATAGAGCGTTATAGGTTAGAATGGATGTCAAGAGATCTGTAGCCCAACCTCCAGCTCAAAGCAGAGTCACCTATGACACCAGACCCTGTTGCTCAAGTCTTTGTCCTGGCAGCTCTTGAAAGACTCTGGTAATGGAGCCTTCAGAGCTTTTCTGGATGACTTCCTCCACCCTTTGCCTACCCTCACAGAAAACAAATTGCTCCTTATATCCAGTCTGAATCTATCCTGTTTTAGCTTTCAGCCATAGTGTCTCATCCTGCCATACACTGGTGCAAGAGTGTAGCTCCATCTCCTCAATCACTGCCCTGTTGATACAGGCAGGTGGACAGTGGATCCTCTGGCAGCCCTGTCTTCCCCAGGCTGTGCAGCCCCGAGCCCCTCAGCCTCCTCTCAGTTCCTCCAGGTATTCACCAGATAAAACAGACCTCTTTTGCTTTTCCTGCCTTAGTGTGTTTTCAGTGAGGGTTGCTCACAGCTGTGTGCCCACAGATGTTGGGAAGAGAGGAGGTGGGGAGGGTAGCACTGGAAGGACCTCTGAAATGGGATGCTATGTGTGCTAGCTGAGACGGCTCCTGCACTCGCAGCTCAGTGTTGCAGAGAACTGGGTGTCCTGGCTTGGGATCAGAAAGTGGCATGGGCTGTCTCTAAAGCTCCAAGCTAGAAATCATTGTTCAAAATGAACAGGAACTGTGTATGCAGCACGGGAATACAAGGGTGGGATGTTCAGCACCCTCTGCATCATTGTGCTCCAGCACAGGAGGGTGCTTTCTGCATGTGTCTGGTAAAAGGGCCCTGGGAAAGGTAGAGTAAGTCTCAACACCACTTGTTCAAGTCTTGAACTCTGCCAAGACCACTCTTGAAGTAGGACAGTAAGTGTACAGCACAGTCACTTTAGTTCTAGTATATACAAAACTTTCTCAGTGAGTAATCATTGGCAGGTGCAGTTAATAGAAAATCTGGAAAATCCGAAGTCCTGGCAGAAGAGTACTTGGGTTCTGCAATTCTTGCAAATATTACAGGGCCCCAGCACATTCTGATTTAATTTTACTTTGATTTCTGTCATTGTTGTTGTTCACCGAAGAAAAGGCTCTTTTCCCTCCTTCTCCATTCTCTTTGTTTCTGTATTGAGTACTGGATATGCTGTATGTGCTGTTACCCTCTCACCTAAGCCACTGTAATGTCATTAACTGCTGGCAACCTGTGGAACACAAAAGAGATCTGTGATTTCCAGGGTGCTTTTTAAATTTTTTTTAATTTTTATTATTTTTTTCTTTAATTTTTTTTTAAAGGGGTATGATGGTCAGTGAGTCCATTTGTTGGGGTAAAAGCTTCCCCAGAAAATTTTCTTGGAAAGGTTTTGGGGAAATCTGCTCAGTATTCAGGTTCTGAAAACACTGGAAAAAACCCACACAAAAAGGAATTGAACTTTAGACTCTTCTGGCCCTAAAACTTAGAAAAGTTTGGTTTACACTTTTGTCCTTCAACCATGGACAGATGAGACCAGACAGCTGATTAGCAGTGATACGTATCCGTTGACCAGACATCATTGGACAAAGCTATGGCTAGTTTAAAATAGCATAATTCTACTGCCTGCCCTGAGTTTTCCTCTATTCTGGACAGGGATCCTGCCTAGTTAGTGTATGCAGTGGAAATATGGACATATGGGCATAATTACACATAGGTGTCATTTAGAAAAATAAGGCAACCTCAGGAACAGAAACCTTCTTGTCTGCAGCCAACAGTTCTATAAGAACTGGGACTCTTTGCCAGACTTGTTATGGAATAGTGTTGGGGATCATGGTATAGCTGAATGGTATTTCTTTCACAATGTGTGGGAGGCATTCCAGCTGAGCCTTCTCTTCCTCTGAAGGGCAACTGTCTCAAAAGAGCACTTAAAATTTTGGAAAGAAGGTAAATCTGCAAAGTAACACACTGGATCTTACAATAGTTTATTTCTGTTTATTTATTGATCGATTGATTCTTGATACACACAGATAAGGACCACAAAGCAATTTATCTAATTATGCCACAACCAGCTCCATCACAATTTCAATGCAAGGATCGGATAATTTTAGCTATAAATTTACCCTAAAATTTCTGCTGAAATCAGTATTTTTAAACAAAACTATGGAGCTAGAGAAATAATATAATTGATTAGCAGATGTTTAAAAGCTGCTGCTTTCCAGCATTCCTCTGATGATCAGTCACTCAAAGCAACAATGGGAATTGCTTGAGTCAAAGACTAACTACAATCATGAATTTAATTTACATCTTAATGCATTGTTGTTGTTTTTCCTGTTCAAGTAAACTAATTCAAGGATGCACCTGTATAATTTCCATGGGAATAAGCTTATGTGAATTTTTCCTTGCTCTGTTATACATTAGGGGATCTTCCAGAGATCAGGTTGAGATTAAAACAAATGTTGTCTTGAACACTAGGATTGAAGTGAAATTTTAACTAAGAATTAGGAGTTTGGGGTCAGACCTCTCCTTTTATTGGTATATCTATCACCTTTCTGTTTCTGCTTGTAATTGGAGGCTGCAGCAGCAGCATAGAGGCTTTCTGATAGTCTTCAGCACTGGGCTAAATATTGCCTACAGCTCTTGATCCACCAGTAAAACATGTGCCAGCCATACCATACCACACCTAAAATCCTATCCAACTGGTCTGTACTAGGTTTGTGAAGTCCTGGGAGAACACAGGTGAACGTATTTTAAATATGCAAGTGGTGATGACCTTTTTGACTAACACAGGCTTCGGGTCTGACTGACCTTGGCAGCATGAAAGGGTCATTTTTTGACATGGCTGAACTGTTCTAGAACAATTTATCCAGTGTGCTGGGTACAAACAGTCTTTTCTTCAGTATCAGGCATGCATGTCTTATCTTTCTACCTATTCTTTTTTTAAAGAATCTTAGCTATTGTGAAGCAGGCAAGGAAAAACGTGTTCTCTATTTGTATTGTTTGCTCTCCTCGGCCTCTACTATTCTATCTTGGACAATAGCATTTCTTGAATGCCTGTTTTTACTCTTTTTTTTTGCTTGGATGATTTTAAATGAATCTGTTTTTCTTCTCCAGCACTACAGAACAGAGTCTCAGGGCCTGATTCTGTGATGCTGATGTTGATGGGCTATTTCCAGTTGACTGAACTGGATTTAATCAACGTCTAATATTATCTTGTGAATGCAAGGAACTAAAAAACCAATAAGAACGACTTGGCAGTCTTAAAACAGCAGTTCTTGAAAGACATAAAGAATGAGTGAGAATGCCTAGTAAGTACACTCCCTTCTGCTTTGTTTTTTGAGGAAAATTCTACATTAATTCTGGGAAGAAAAAGGATTTTCAAGTATCCAGAATGAAAAGTCTAGTCAGCTCTGCTTTCTTTTTATGTGGGGTCTGCAATTACTGTGGTGGGTTGTTTGATTTGGATTTTTGGGTGGTTTCTGGTGGGTTTTTTTCCAATAAAAGGGGCAAAAGATCATGTCAGGTTTTGGTTTAAGATTAAAATAGCAAGTCAGCTGAACTTAGTATATCAATGATAGTCTCTAGAACAGATTTACTCACCTGAATTAGTTGTGTCCTAGTGCAGACAGTGATGAATGCAAATGTGTTTACATGCAAGGTTTTCTTTTTCTAAAGGAAATGTGAACACACTGCACATGAAGAATTCTGTGATTCTTTAAAATCTTTGGGGAAGAAAAAGGTGATTCTGAATTTGAAGGGAGAGAATCAACTCTTATCCACTCCAAGTCATTCTCCTTTGTCCTGGCTATTCTGTTGTTTGAGGCTTTTTTCCTTTCCATTTTACTGTTTCACAGATGGTTTGGGGTAATTCAGAGGCATTTTTTTATTTTATTTTATTTCATTTAGCAGCCATCAAACATTACATTAAAAATAGCTTTTGGGTCTGTGATTCTTGTGGTTTTCATGAGAAATATTTTTTTCCTTGTCGTTAATTTAAAATTTTATACCTATTCTCTGAGTTAGAGAAATAGAACATGTAAGTAAGTGTTGTAGACAATACTTTAACCATGACATTTTAGGCCACAATCGAACAATGTCTAGTACTAATTCTAATTATTATTTTGGTGGAAGGCATCTAATTTCAGTGTAGAGCGTGAATTGCTGAAGAAATATACCTGTACAGTCCTATTAGAATGCCCTTGTTTAAAAATCTGGAAAGTAAAGCATAATGCAAATGAAATCAGTTATGTTATGAATAATGTAGGCTATCCATTATTCTTAATAAAACGTTGCACGTGCTTCTCAAACCCATTTAGATACATTCCTGTTATGTGACCCCCATAGCAATGAGAACCATGGAAGACCAAGAAGGAGAGACGAGAGGGGATTATATTTTCTTGACTGTTAAGCCAAAAATGCATCTAAATTACACCAATGTGCCTCGATGTCTTTACATTGATGAGCTTCTTCATGAACTATAACTCTCCTCTCTGCAGATGGAGAGACACAGGGCTTTTGCCTGTCTTTGCTTCACTCCCCATGGCTGGGTGTGCTGCTTCAGGGGGGTGGTGTTTCCACTCCACATCCCCAAAGAGAAATGAACTTGTGTTTCGAGGACAGGGTTTGGCTCGTGGAGTTACCGCAAGCCTGTGTCTCCTTATTGTTTCCCAGTAAAACAGTTCTTTGGCTGAGATTCTGCCAAGATTTATGCACATGCTTAATTCTCTACACTGAGACTAATCTCACTGATTTCAGTGGGACCACAAGCAGTGTGCACATGTAAACCATCGTAGCACTCGTTTCTAAAAATCAGCGTTAACAGAAAATAGATTTGAATGTAACCATTTGAATGGTTATTCAAACTTCTTATTTAACGGGAGAGAAGAGAAGGAACATTTTCTCGTGGTAATACAGAGCTTGAAAATCCTTCTGCCATCAGACGTCATTGCAAAACTGGTATTGGAAGCCAGTTTAAATAAATCTTGCTGCAAAATGAAGTTCATCATAAAGGTTTGTAAGTCTTAACTCCTCAGTGATTAGTGTTAGACACCTCAAGAAAAATTTTATTTTGGTGACAGCTACTGTCTTTTTTCTCGCTGAGCCTGGTCTAATTCTACTACCTCTCTCTGTCTTGTCCTGCAGGATCTTCAGGTTCTTGAGAGAAAGTAATCTTTTCAATAATCAAAGATCCAAGAGGGTAATGTGGGATTAGAGAAAGTATGGCATGGCTAGCACTTGTTTCTGCAATAGTGGTTTCCTGACTAGGATACTTTATATAATCTCTGCAGCTTGGGATGCTGTCTGAACACCTCACCCACTCATCTGGATACATTAATATATACTTTTTTATTTTTTGTTAATATTTTCATTTCTTTGACAGGTAAATTCTTCCCTCTCTTAACAAAATTTCTATATCCTACAAAGAGTTAGAGACAGTATTTTAGCAAGAGTGGACACCTCAGGCTTTAGCAAGTCAGCTGAACTTAGTAAAAGCCTCCTCAGAGGGCTTTTTTAATTTCTCAGTAGTGGAAACACAAACTGATTCAAGATGCATGTGACTGGGAGGCTACACAGGGGATTTGGAGACAGGTACCTGGGTATATGGGGTTATGGTTATTAGTAGAGTTATGCTTCAGTGTGGACATAAATGCCGTTGTTTTCTAATTATTTGGGGAGAGGAGAAGAACAGGGATTTTCATGGCACAAGTGGGGCAGGTGATAAAAATGAGGTAGAGAGAATTAGAAAGCAAATGCCTCATGTTCCTTTTGACTGCATTCACGCCTTTCTCAACATCACTTCACAGCTGACTTTTAAGGTCTCATCTTCAGAGGGACTAGTAGTGGAGATGACAGGGGAAGGGAGTTTACCAGTACAGTAAGGAGGGCATTAATGTCAGTTTTACCTACTGAAGGGCTTCTGCTGTTGTGGTATAATCCTTCGCTAGAATGAGCCAAACACTCTTACTTAATTGGGCAAAGCTCCCATTGAGTTGTGCTTGATTAACAGCCCCGGAATCTGGCTCTGTGCAGTTGTGATGAGAGATGCCTCAGCATTTCAGCTCAGCCCGCCAACACTGATCACCCCAGCTGCTGCTTCCCCGAAATTCCCAGCTACTGTTGGGGTGTGCTGTCTGGGGAGGGACATTTCTCCTTAAGAAGCTGACAAATGTTGCACTAGGCATACTGAAAGGCAAATGCATAAGCTAGCAAGGAGGAATGAGAATCAGGCAAATGGCAGAGCAAAAACCTCTCTCCTTTTTTCCTCTCCAGCCCATATGCAGTGCCATTGCCAAGAAACTTTTGGGTTTGGCTTCTTTCTTTTTTTTTTCTTTTTTAATTTTAATGTGATTGGGTTGCTTTTGTGGTTGCCTTTAGGAATTTGTGCAGTGTAAAAACCGCTGGTATTTGGCATTAATTAATACCTTCTATGTGTCTCTCTGTCTTGATGGTACTAAAAGATATGGACTATTCTGTTGGTTGGTTTGTTTGTTTTAATGGAGCCATCAGACTGGCTTTCAAACAGTTTTTAGCATCTTGGGAAGTTAGAGACCACCAATGAAGCATCACAGGGTTTTGTAGTAAAGCATGGTCTCAACATTACAGCAGGATTAGAAAAGCACTAGGCTGAGCATACTCTTATAGGAGCTGCCTAAATTGTATTCCTCAGACAGACAGTGAGGTTTCACCTGATGCTCATTGTACATGGCTTTCAGATGGATGCAGTCAGACCTGTACAGTCATGCTGTAACTATTGCTTAACTGTTATCATATGCAGGAGTCACTTTAAGCAGTAAATAGCCTGGTCAGTACTGTCTTTAAAAAACAAATACTTGGCTGTACTTGTCTAATGAGCACTGGCCATATTTTGTTACACGTAAACTCAAAGAACACCATTCATCCCCTCAAAAAAATAGTCAAGCTGTGTAGACTGGAGAAATTAGGTAGTGCACAGGGCTTTTATCAAACAATCTCAGATTCCTCATCAGCCTTTGAATTAAAAACAAACAAGGAAACAAACAAACAAAAGGCCTGCAGGCTGCCTGGTGTTTAACAAAAGTGGAGCTTCTGATGAATTGGGTGTGAAGCTACACGGTGATTTTTATGAAAGATTATGAAAAGGATGTTAAACTTATGGAATCCATAACATTTGGCATAGGGTTTACTGGTTTTAATTTCACATTCTTTGTCCGTTCTTAACTATCTGTTGTATGTATAATGAACAGGAGAAACTTCTTGTGTAACACTTTTAAAGTATCTTCACTTTGTTGAATAAATATGAACAAGTTAAGCAAGAAAATATGAACTGTATATTATTTGGTTTCTCTTGCACAATTATTAATGATATGGCAGATGTAGTGCTTACATACTATGCTTTATTATTAAAACCTTGCTGCGTAATTCCTTAATGGTGACTCCTTTTATGCTGTCCAGTAACGTGGCTTGAATGAAGACTTTAGGGTTTAGAAATGAGGAATACACAGGCTTGGGGTTCAAAGGAGCTGATGCTCTGTCAGCTCTTCTGTGTTGATGGTGACATGCTGCTGTCACGTTCACTCTCTGTGCCTGGGAATTGCCTTTTGAGAAGCAACAGCATCACACTGGCTGAAATTGCTCTGAGGTCAATATCTTTATCCTTCTTCAGGGAAGGAACATGGATCCTGCCATCCTCTCTATGAACCACAATGTATTTCCATTCTTTTTGTTTAAAGACCATTATTCCTATTGTTTGTTCATCTTCTTTCCATTCCATAAAGATGTAATGGCAGGGCATGATAAACATGTGTGAGCTGTATGAAAGGCTGGACACTAATTCTTGAGACAGAAGTAGATATAAACAACTGAATTTCTAAACACACTTATCTAGTTGATTTTCTAGGTAAAGAGGGGTTTTCACTAGGGAATAATAGAGGGGATATTACTTGGAAAATAATGCTGTTTTGTTTGGTTATGAAAAAAATAGCTGATATTTTGGCTTAATTATCTGAATTTCTGGAGTTATATACCATCTGAAGAGTGATTTATGAGAAAAGCAAGGAATACTTTTCCTGTGTTAGAAATCAGTCTCCACAAATATGCAGCTGTTGTATGCATGGAGCCAAGAAGAACAGATGTGGGAAGAAACCAGAGAACATAAGAACATATAGTAAAATAGATTATCCCATGTCCAGAAACATGTTTCTCACATGTATGCCTGATAAATAGCTTACATCAATTCAGATTACAGTGCCTCATACTCTGGGTGAATGGAAGCAAGTTTGGGTATCCTGAGGGATAGTCTGATCTCATCTGGGATAGCTTTATTTTTATATACATACTCCTTTGGAGCTGGTCCCATCTCTGAGGCCCTGCAATGTTAAATCAGGCACAGCAGAGAAGCTGCTACCACATCTCAAACACTGTGTGGCTCTGCTCTGTCTGTTCTACGACTTACGGTGTCACTTTGGCTGGGACAGTAAAAAATAAAGGGAGGGACAAGTGAATTACAGCTGTGCAATTTCTGGTACTGTGTAGCTTTTATGGGGCTGCTGTGCTTGGCTGTGGGGAGATTCTGTACTTTGCTGCCTTTCATTTTACAGCATCCACTTTGTGTTCCACTTTACTGCCCAATTTTCAGGAGTATTACTTTGTTATCGATGTTGTTCATGAATTGTGGTTTTAATTGATGGAGACCATACTTAGGGAAAAGAGCTTCTGATGTGTCTGCGTGTCATGGCTTTTTTTCGGTACCTTTATACAGTAAATCTACTTTTACACTTCTGATGGTGCAGTTGTAGCAACTGATCTGATTGATTACATGCAGGTTCACATCAGTCTTTCAGAAAGCAAATCCATTTACATTTCTCAAGGAATGCTATTTTTTTTTTTTTTACTTATACCTCTAGCTGAAATTACTCTAAGCTTTAAATGTATTAATGATATGTTATATATTGGGGTTTAATTTTTGATTCACAAGACATTACTAACAGCTAATAAGTACAAAATCTGTCCCTGTGTAATTAATTATTCTCTTTATGTTTTTGGGCTTGTGGAATAATGGAAAAGTATTTAATTAAGGGTGTATTTGTGAATTTTCCCTGAGTCTAATTCAGTATTAAACTTAGAACTGACATGCTGCTCAGCTAGTAACTTTTCAACAGTCCCTTCCTTTCAGCAAAGAAACATTCTCTTTTGAACTAGTAGTTGTCTCTTCCAGATATCTGGTCAAATCAAATCAGCATAGCTTCATTACCTGTAGTAGATTAATGCCCATTCCCAAAGCCCAAGGCTTTGATTGACTGTTTGCATAAAGGGAACCTTGTAATAAATTAACAGGAAAGTTATACTTGAATTTGGATGACTGGTGTTGTTTGTTTGTTTGTTTTTCTGAATTGAAACCATTTGGCAAAATCTTAAAATATGTGTGGCACTGGTTTCTGCTGATTTTTTTTAAATAGTAAATTCTGTTAAGTCTTCTTGACCACTGTGTTGAGAGACTTATTACACAGGTTTATTGGAACAGAGGTAGACACAGAGCTGTGTGCTTTTCCAAAAAATGAAAATAAAAAAATTATTTTACCTGATTTACTGTGTTTGAACATGTCATTTTTCTTAAGAAAAAACCCAAACCCAAACAACAAAACCATATAAATTAATATCAACCCCCCAAAGCAAGAGTACATGGAAAATATTACAACTCAGTGGGAGGCATAATACAGATTTTCTTCATGTAGTAATGCCTTTGATTTCTTTTTCTTTCATGTGTGGTACTATCATTTATAATTCTACCATTTTTTTGCATGTCTCTAACTATAGTGTTTACTCCCAGGAATTGTTTTGTGATGGCTGATTGCCCCAAATAAAGGATGGTTAGATAACCTCGTCTTTAGCTAAAATAGCTTGGGTTTTTTTCAGCAGACAAAATACAATTATTGTTAGAATACAAAAATCAAATATTTTTCTTTACCCAGTAACCTGCAGAGGGAATAAAATGAAATCTGACCTTCTATAACAATTTGTAGCCTAGTATTCACAATTTTGTTGAGAAATGGGATTCTTTTGTTGAAATGCAAACTAAAAATGCATTTACTTCTGCTTGCTTTTTCCTACTATTTTTAGACCTAGTAGAATAGCATTAACTTGGAGGCTAAAGACCTAACAAAAGATATAGTTTCCATTTTATGCACCAATATCTTCATTCAAAATAAAAATTTGGACAGACTTAAGCAAACATGTTGGTAAATGACAAGTGACACCTGTCAGAAATGTGACTACTGTCATCATTTTGACATACATTCCACAATCATTCTGTCTGATAGCCTATATGTCTACCAAAGATTGTTCTAAGCCAAATCCCTGATAAAAACATACAAAGAGTCACTGGAAGCCATCAAATCCAAGTAGAGATTTTGTTGTCGGGTCGTTCTCTAATTTCATCAGATATATGTTTTCATTGCAGGATTCATTACCACCCCAATTACTTTTGTAGTCCAAAGTTGGTATTTTATACAAAAAAAAGACAGTGCTGATAGATTGCAAAATGGATCTTTGTGTTCACCTGGGGTTTTGAAATCATTCGGTATCTCACAAATGTGAGAAAATAAGTAGTTCTATAATAAATAGAAGTCATGAAATCTGGTTTCTTATAGGTTTGTGCTAAATATATGAATTTTCTTGTGTCTAGCAAATCTTCCTCAGCAGAAGCATTATCTTTCTTCTACCCCACCGTCCATACATGTACAAAACTTGATCAGACGCCGTATTTTTATGACTGTTACCGTTCTGTCAAAACCTTATTGATATTGCCCTGGAAAACTGGAGGTTATTTTTCAAGATAGACAAATGGATAGAAGCACCTGTACAGGCAGTTGTGTAAAGTGGCTTCCTCAGGAAGGTGGACTGATAATAAAAACTGACTTGCTTAATTCAAGCTCCTTTGACTCCGTGCTGGAGTAGATAACCTGTGCCTCCATTTGTCACAGAGGGAAGAAGTGAGAGCAGCCCTTTTATTGCCAGATTTGATTTGATGCAATTCAGAAGTGTTGTCCTGATGGATTTTATTCTGCAATAGTATCAGCTGGAGGGTGATTGATTTGGTTGTGCTTTTCTTCTTCTCTATTCTATAAGAGTTGTGGAGATTTAAAAAAAAAAAATTGTTTCTTTTATAGCATTAGCTGAAAGACTGGGGGAAAAAAATAAAAATCAACAATTCTTCTCTTTCACCCACCAGTAAAATTTAGGGAAGTTTATTTGCAGTGTTTCAATTTGTACTATGTTTTTTTTCAAATTGTTAATCTTTCATTGTTACTGTCATCAGTCTAAAAATGGAAAAAGTAGTATTTAATTTTGAAACCTCAAAATTTACATATGATTGAAATGTCATGGATTAAAATATTCCACAGCTTAAAATGTGGTCAAAATGTTGCCTTCCTGGGCAGATGTCTTGTTCCTTTGGATTCATATTCTCTAATGACTGCTGGGAATCTATAATTATAAATAAATACATATATGTTAATGCTTGGCTGTTCCAGTATTCAGGCTTGATCAGCCCCTCTCTAAGGAGCATCTGTTGGGAAGTCTAAAGTGAGGTGTACACAGGATGGTTTTCCCTTCCCCTCCTTTTCCTGCTTTGTTTTCATTTCTCTTCCTGCAAGGGAATATCTGAGGCTTACAGAATTGGAGATATTTGAATAAATGAGATAGACTGACATCACTGTGTTTTATATTGACAATGACTTATCTGCATATAACTTAACTTCTAAAATACTTAAAGATCAGCTAAGATAAACAGATTGCCCCGAGTAGCTGTAGGTTGCTTGAAATAGCTTTTTTTCCATCATTTGTACAGTTGAACAGGGTTTTAAAGTGGAGTTGGCACTGCAAAGATCAGTTAAAAAAACAAAAAAGAAAAAGCCTATGCATGGGGAAGAATGGGGAAGATGATGACCTTTATGAGAAGCTAAAAGTTCCATGCAAGGGACACCTTCCCCCAGACCAGGTTGCTCAGGGCCCCATCCAGCCTGGCCTTGAACACTTCCAGGGATGAAGCATCCACAACTTCTCTCAGCAACCTGTTCCAGTGGATTTCTTCTCCCATATGTATATATCTATGTATTTTCCCTCCACATTTCACCCCTGCTGAAAGTGAGTACCTATTCGTATGTGCACGAGGCCAAAGTTTTCATGCCAAACCCTAAGTCACTTGATGGCATTACCCAAGTGGGATCTTCTGAGATGAAAAATATTTGTATGTGAGATCTGATATATTTGGTGTGTATGGCTGCTCAAAAGTTACACCTGGGGAAAGAGCACACAGTCTAAAAGCAGCTCTTGAAGAACAAAAGAAAGATACTTATACTAGGTCTTTCCTCTGAGACGTGAGCTCTGTGTGTGTCCTGACAGAACTCATAAAGCTGAAATTTCTACAGCAAGGCATGAGCACTGCTGGGAAGCCCTTCAGAGCTGTCATGGCTTCTCCAACCACCATGGCCCCTCTTGCCCCTCCACTGCTGGGGAGGAGGGATCTGCCTGTCAGCTGTGTCTGGAGGGGTGGGGGTTTCTCATTTTCTTCATCTGTCTTTAACGCTATCTTTCTGGTTTTGTCAGCTTGAATTAATCCTGCCTGAATTAACTTCTACTATAAAACTGAAAAACTGGCTCTGGGAATTTTCAGGGTTCAATTTTTGTCCTTTGTGCTTAGAGTACCCACTCAGGTAGCTGCCTCTCTTGGTGGTTCTGACTCGTGGCACCTCTGGCTCATGCTGCTGTCTCTGCTCTGCAGGGCTGGGGAACAGCCAACAACCCTTCAGGGACACCCAGATACTCTGAGACTTCTCACAATGTCTGTGTACATGCTTGTGACGGCCTTGGGCAACTTTGGTTGCCTCTGGTTCTTAGAGCTGCTTGAAGGTGCTTGCTAGAGCCTCTGGTCCCTGCAGACAGCACCTGATCCACTGCAGAGCTGCCATTAATTCAGATTGTGGACCTATGTCTGCATGATGGACTTGAGCAGGCCTGTCTTGCTTAGGGCTAGAGGGATTAGTGTCCAACCAGCAGACACCTGGACTTTTTACTGGAGCAGTTTTTTGGTAATAGTTCATTGACAGTGGCAACTGAGAGGCTGGAGGTCGTGACAGAAAAGCTGCTTCTGTCTTGTTCCTCCATTAAGTGAAAAATGCTGGTGTGATGGAGCAGCATTCCTGTATCAGCAAGAGGCTCCTCTGGAACTATTTCAGATTCTAGATTGCTTACTGGAAGGCTGAAGGACAGTTGGCTGTCACAATCAGAGCTGATGAATGCAACAGTCCTGATGAATGCAACATTGCAGTTGAGGGGCTGAGTATGACACCACTAAACCATTGGTGATTAGAGATTTAAGCAGCAGTAGTTAACTCTGGAGAGTGAGGTACCACCAAGGTTCTCATCTGGTTGGTTTTGTTTACTCCTGATGCTCGAGTACTGGAGAGGAGTATCACCAGGAACTAGCCTAAGCATCTCCTGGAATAAGTTTCTTACTGAACCTAACCCTTGCAAATATTTTGCACTGCATTCCTGTCTAAAACCTTTCCTAGTCTCGTGTGCTAACAGTCCTTAACCACAATCATACTTTGGACACACAGATTGCAGTACGTGTATATTGACCACTGCTACATGTGTGCTTTTCCCTTTAGATGTTCCGAGGCAGCTGGGGAAGGTTCCCTAAACCAAGGATCTGGATGAGAAAAATAAAAGAAATACCGAAAATTTTCATGAAGAGTACAGTACACAAATATCCTACTTAATGACCTCTCTGAGAAGCTTATCAAGCAAACACTGAAGTCTTTTGAACTTGCCCTTAACACAGGCATTGATATTGGGCTCATCAGTGCTGCAGAATTACAGTATACTTCAGGGAATTGTTTATCACTGTGATCCTCAAAAATAGGATGACTGGAATGGTTAGAGGCAAACACCAACCATTTTGTTGAGTCATGGGCTGGACTTTCAAATACTTTTGAGATGATGAAAGCTATATTCTGTTTTGCTTTATGGGTGTTATCCTGCCTGATATCATCTTTAAGCATCTAAGAAATAATATTGCATTTAGATGGACTCAGTTTTTTAAATAAAATAAAAATAATTTCCTGCATTTAATTCTGTAATTTTTAATTTTATGTTTCCTCCCAGTATTTGTGGTTACACAAGCGAGGTACATTCAAACTGATGTACCTTGTCACTTGGTTTCTACTGCTCTGGGGCCTCTTTCACTCTAGGCTTTTGTGAGTCCTTTACTGAAGTGATTATTTCAATAGACAAAGCACTGAACATTGAGTTGGATTTATTAGAACAAAACATCACTATATTCTGTCTGTAACCAAACAGTAGTGGGATGAATATTTTAGTCTTATAAATTGCTTTTGTTTTCAAAAATATCTGAAGTTAATCCACTGATCACTGTGTCCTTCCACATCTGGAGTGCAGCACTGCTGTCAGACAATTTGTTGAAGGTGAACCACTGGCACACTTAAAGTTCACACTCGCATGTTTGAGATGTTGTGGTTAGACTATTAAAACATGATACTGAAGGAAGAGGAGAAACTAATTACAAGGGGTGGCATCTGGAGAAGCAGTGTCCTCCTCTCTGAAAACAGAGGATTTTATGATCTACCCCCTCCTGTGTGATTAGTCATTTGGAGAACAGCTGTTCACCACGTACTTGGCAGTGTTCTAGCTGTGTGACATTATTGACATGCACCCATCATCACCAATTTCTGCCTACATTTTTGGCTTAAATGCTTGAAATGTTCATTTTGTCAGCTTTTGGGTCAACAGGAGGCTGGAGCCTGTGTGGAAGTGAGATGAAGGTACTTCTACAACAAACAAGACATTTCATTTCACACACCCTTACTGCAGTTTTCTTGATTCACTGAGACTACCCTTGAGTTAGCAAAGCCAACAAGGGGATCCCTCAACTGGGGATCAAGTTGCAACATGGAAAGTTTTTTATTTAGCAATTCTGGATTAAATAATCTTCAGCATATAAAATAAGACCCCTATCTTTTTTTTTTTTATTTATTTCCTGAAAAGGTAGGTTTCTGACTGCTGAATTTCTGCTAAGTGACTGAAGGAGATATTCCACAGATAATCTAACATTTCTATGTGGTTTCATGAAATTATATCTGTCATCCCTTCCCCCTCCAAGGGGTCAGTATATCATCAGGTCATAGACGAATGGTTTTTGGAAGGGTTACAAAAATAATTCCATTATACTCACTGAAAAGTGACTGACTCACTTGGAAATAAAACCTATGCTAGGGAACCATAAGAAAAAGATGAGCTATGGCTGTCCCAGATTTTGGATATGCTCTTTGTTCTCTCTTTGCACTTCAAAAGCATTATGTAATTGTCAGAATTAATCAATGAGTTACGCTTATATGGAGAACGCTAAAACAGAAAGGTTAGTTGCTTGAGAGTAAAATAAAAAAAGCAATAATCCTTTTCTTCCTAGTCCCACAGTAGACATATTTGATAGTGTTGTGGCTTGTTCTCTTCCTTCTTGTTCCAAGGGAGGGGGATGTTTCTCTGTCTTGGGCACTGAGTTCCCACAGACATGATGGAGCTGACTCCCCTTTGAGCAGGGGTGCTGTCATCAGAGCCTGAATGAACCCCGGGGACTTGAACCCCTGGCATAGGGGGAGCAACTTACAATCTTGTAGAGAAAAATGGTGGTAAACATTCCACTCCAGCAGGATAAAATAGCAGGAGGTTGACATATTTAGGTTTTGGTTTACCTTGGTTTTGAGTATCAGCAGCTCAGTAGCTGTTTTTGAGGGCTCCAATATCAACTGGACAATCAGTGCTCAGAGAAGGAGCTTTCTGTTTCCTTCAGTGTTAAAGGACAAGAGCTACCTGCCTAGCTGGTGAATGTGATTAATTGTTGCTTGTCTATAGGAGAGGAGTTATGGCCTGCTGGCTTTTCATACTGGCTGGTCTGCCTTGCTTCTCGTACAAGGCTGCGGAAAGGAGTGGAGAGGAGGATATTGTAGAATTTGTCAGTATGATGCTGATGTAAGTGAAGTGTATGAGTACAAATATACTTCTCTTTTTTAAACTGATCTGCATCCACAAATAAGCAGATTACAATAAAATATGGGGTAAATCTCTTAAATTTTTCACAGAGAAAAGCAGTCATGAAAAGCAGATCAGCTTCCAAAATACCGTTTTGCCAAATGCAACATTTCTATATATACACCATCATAGTCCAGCACTAACATCCTAATAGCAACGGAATAAAACCTTTGTGTTGCCTGTGTTTACTCCTTGTTCCCTCAATAGATGCTCAAGACATGATTCTGTTGATGGGCATTCATCAGGTTTTCTTTAGAAGAATTGTATTTTTATATTCTCCCTGTGACAGAAGCTGGGAAAGAGCTTCTTAAAAGAGTAGAGCTGTCATATTACTGAAAATCCTATTTTTTTTTTTTACATTTCATTTAAAACTCATGTAAAATGATTGTGTTAAAAAAAAAAAGCAACTAGTGAGTTTTTATTACTTATTTGAAAAATTAAAAGAAGACCCTTCAAAAGATTCTCATCCTCCTTATCATATGCGATTCTTATTTTTGCTGCTTATTTAAACACAGAGAAGTCCCAATTTTTATATGTAGTAGGAATCTAGATTATGCCCCAAGAAACCTAGGATATACTCCTAGGTGTGCTCCAGACCTATGTCCAGATAATTATGATTATCATAATAATTTTTCTGCTGAGAGTGTTGGGGAAGATAAGACTGTAGTGAAGCATTTTAAAACCAGAACTGGGTTCCCCATCAAGTCTTCCCCATACCAAACTTTTCTCCTGCTCTTCATTTCTATATTATGATTATTTTCTTTTTCTGCACGTTCTTTTTAGCCTGCTCTCCTGACAGCCCAGCTGGTACTATTCATAATTGGCAGACCATTCAGGGCTTAGGCAAAAATAGCTATAAATTAAAACACGACTGACTGACCACTCTCTCCCCTGCCTTGCACCTTCTGTAGACACTTCCATGTATGGAAAATGAGTGGGAAATTATATCATTTTGTTCTAGTGAGGTTTTATGCATGCTTTGCAGGGATGTAAAGGAGTACAGACTGGTATTGTGTAGACACAGAGCCAATAGCTTACATTAAGATTGGTGTGCTAGTTCTTCCTTTGGTTCACACTTTCCACTTTTGGTGCATTTCATTAATTTTAATTATTTATGATATTAATAATACATCAATCTTCCTTTTATTCTGTCCCAGAGGAACCCAATCATGAAAGTTAAAAATTAGGTATGTTATTACTGTATCTGCTAAACATTAGGAGCCTGATTATTCTAGATAGTGATATCTGGAGAGTATACTGATAATTTTAGATGGTGATTCACCTAGACAGTGAATTGAAATTGAAAGAGGGGTGGAGGGTGTCAAGCTATTACAAGCTCTATAACAGCAGCTCTGGAAACCTCAGTGGTGATTTAATAATGAAAAATACTCTAAACATATAAAAAAAAAAAAGCCCAAAGCTTACAATGGTCCTTACCTGTAACAAGACTAATTAATAAAATACTTTTGAAATTATAATTATTAAGATGAAAGGCTGATAATTAGTCTGTGTAATTATTAACCAACTTTTGGAACTGGCCTGACAGCAAATTTCCTATGTTTTGGAAAGGATGATGGGCAGAGGGAGAAGGCTGACAGAGTCATCCACCCATCCTTAACTGCAGGGATACGTACTGGGAGGTGTAAACCCACAATTGGTACTGTAGCTCAGACAGAGAGTCTGACAGGTAAGTGTGTTCATATTGAATGGATGGAAGACATGCTTAGGTTTGACCTGATCTAAACCATTCCCTCTTCTGAAAAACGAAAAGGTCTGGAAATTTTTGGCATGGTTTTGGTGTCTGTTTTGTTGCCTGTGTGGTGTTTTGAGTCTGTTCATAGCTAAAGGGGTGATTCTTCTTCTAGCAGGTTTACAAAGCAATCTGTGTCCAATATTCTGGTCTAGCATCTGTAAATGGAGTTGAAGCTCTCCTAAGTCTACATTTTGGTAGTGCTTTTGCACTAATGTCTTTCCTTAGAGCGGGCATCCAATTTCTCTTAAATCCTTTTAGGTCCAGTTGACCCAGGAGAAGGAATTCTAAGCAGGATTTTTCCATTCCTTCAGCATTCAATCATTGTACAAACAAAGCGAAGAACTCAGCCCCTATGAGTAAATTGCTGTGTTTGGTGTAAGTGTTTTCAGATTTCAGCAACTTAAAGACGCCAGGCTTATTTTAATTTTCCCCTCCTCTCTCACAGGAACTGTTGCTCAGAAAAGTGTTTCTGGGATGAGTTTTGACTAGCTCTTTCTGACTTTGCATACGCTTTTTTTTCCTACATGCTTTCTGCATATTTGTTATATTCACAGAGTAATTGCTGTTCTGTACCATATGGAGACCTTGATCTGCCACTGAAGCAAATACAATTCCTGTGTTGAAGGTAGAAGCTTCTTTTTGAAGGTTGCCACAAAGTTCCTACTCTTGCAGAAAGTAAGACATTTCAAAGCCATAAGGAAAGCTGTCAGTGGGATCAGGCTGAGCATTGCCCTAAGGCACATAGACCTCTTTTTATTTTTTTTTAATTAAGTAATTAATACAGACTAAAGCTTTTCAGGACTTGGAACATCAGGAGTATCTTCGAAGTGGATGTGCTGGCAGAGGCTGGGGTGTAGGATCAAAGGTGCATAATAGGTTCTTTACTGCATGGACCAGCCTCTAAGAGCTGAGAGGCATCTCATGATGAAAAAGTCAATGGTGATTTGTTGTCTAATCTATTTTGAACACCTGTCAGAGGTCTGTTGTGAGTGGTTTTATTGAGCAGTGCCTAATGCATAGTTGACTAACTTATAAAGTGGAAGGTACATATACTGTGTTTGGGTTATTTTGAATCAAAAGCCCATTTTAGGATGTAGTTAGCTTCACACACTTTCTTTTTTGCAGAAGAGGACAGAATTTGAAAAAGTGTGCTTTTTAAATTGAAAAAAAAAAGAGTTTGTGTGTTTGACAGTAGTTCTCTTCTTTAAAGAGTATGCATGATACTGTTGTGGGACTGAAACAAAGGGTGAAGAAGAAATTAGTGTTTTGCAGCACCCTGTTTTAAAGTTGATAGCTACTTTTTTTACAACTTTGCTTCCTTTTCCAGTTTCTGATCCTGGGGACAGAGAATGAGGTTCTCCCTAGGTTTGTGTTCAGAGCACAAGCACAGAGCAACATGTTGACAGGCACCTGTAACCAAGCACTCCATAGGGTAAACCCATGAGACAGAGACTGTAGAACCTGAAGACCCATCGGAGGAAGGAGGAGAGGGATGTGGGGAAATGGACGAGCTAGAGGAACCGAAGGGAAATTATTCCTATGTGTTCCTCATTACCACACTCTTCTGCCTTTTATATGTACTTTAATGGGTTGCTTTTGTCCTGGTGAGCCTGCTGTGTTGCCTCCTGTGCTTTTGCTTTCTTTGCATGGTAGAAATGCTTGCTGAAACAAGGCTGAGAGATTGAGAAGGTATGTTCATGTTGTTTGGTAATGGGTGAATCCCTGAAGTGGTTCCAGGTGAACCACCTTCTAGACTCCTCAGCCTGCTGCTACACCTGAACTAATTAGCTGCACAGATATATTTTTATTTACTGTGAGGAAGTCCCAAGAAGTAGTGCTATCTGTGTAGGAAGAAGAGTTTAAATCATTTCTGTAACTCCTTTCTCATATGCATTTTCTGTTAGAATTATTGTCATCTTTATTCTTTAGGTAATATTGAGAGCAAACTGATAATAGAAGCTTTCGTAAGATGTTGGGATGATCACTTTTTCTAGGTTAAATGATTTATCATGTTTTACCACAGCCTTATAAACAGGAAAAGCCAGCCTAAAGACAGAAGAGAGATACTAATTAGAACATGATAGAAATACAAATTTAAAGCAGCCATGGTAAGTCAGAGAATTTAAACAAAAGAGCGTCCTTTTTATTACAACCCAAGCCTTAATTATATATCCTAAGCCTTCTATTATAAACCAAGTTTAATTGCAGAGAAAAACAGGGATGGGAAAACTAAACCTCCACAGCCATATTTGGCAGAAGGTCTAGAATAAGACTGCCATTAGAGGAGAAAGTATGAAGTGAGCCCTCCTGAGGAGCACCTGAGAGAGATCAGGATGCTCTAATTTGGCCGATGGGAGACAAGGAGAACCTGGAGCTCCTGCCATCAAGGAATGACAGAAGTAGGTTGGTGAGTGCTGGCTGGAGCTGGATGACCCCTGAAGTAGCTGAGGGAGAAGCTGGTGGTGAAATGTGACCTGGTGATGTATGTACTGTTTTGTCATTTATAAAAAAGGTTAACTCTACAAGGGGGGTTTGTATTTGTCACCAGATGGCTTTACAGGTTCCCAAGTTGTCAGCTGCCATGAATGGTGTTTTCTTGAGATTTTATTCAAGGAAATGCTATTTTGGTGGACTGGTAGCATCAGATGCTGATCTTGAAGAAGGAACATTTTTAGGAGATGATGAAATCTGAAGGGTACAGAATACAATTCATTGTTACCTCTCAGTATTCTTAGATAATAGCAAGATTTCTCTACTATGTGTGGGGACTCTACTGAAGATGGCTTACCCCTGCAAGCTCTGTCCTGCAGACAGCACCTGCTTGCTCTGTTTTGTTTCTTCCCATCCTCACCAAAGTAGTCACTGAGGAGGGACATGTCCTGTCTCGGTTAGTGTACAAAGTTGTGTGTGATCAGTCCTGCTAGCTGGTTTTTCTTCCAGGGAATCTTGCATTTCATCTGTTTTCCTAATTTATTTTTCTTTGTCTGCAAATACACTGGATTGTCCAGCTAGTCTAAATTGAGTCTGTTCTTGTGAGTGTGTTCATTAAGTCTGAATACTGAAAGCATCCCTTTTTCCTCTTGGCTTAGTACAAACAATACAAAGAAAGTCATAACCTAGATAATCATGAAGGCTTAAACCCCCTAAATTCGTTTACTAAAAGTATATTCCTTAAAGTTTCAAATGTTACAATGGGCTAGTTTTAGTTTGTAGGGGCTTGATTTGGTATTTTAATATGTACGTGTGTAGTTTCTGAAATAGAGTTGCCTTCTAATTAAAAATAGGTAGGGGTTTCTCCTCACAAAAAAAGGAACTTATCTAGCCATCTTTGGTTTATATTTTGAATTCTTGCTTCAAATCATGAGAATCCTATAGAATTTCTGAATAAAATAATTAAATATTTAACATAAGAGTATTTTCTAATTACATTCTATGAAACCCTTGGCTATTTTACTTAAAGTTAAAAACCCAAAAAGATGATGGATGCTAGTGGACACTCTATATAAAATATTTAATATGTGTCCATATTTAATATATGTCCATAGTCCATATGTGTCCCTGTGACTTAATCTTTCAGTGCTTAATATTATCTCTATAGGCAGAAAATTGTCCTGTTTTCCCTTTTCTACAGATGAAGTGACTACACAGAGATAGTTAGACATATCTTTTCTAACCTGTTTTTAAAAACATCAAGGCTCAAGTTCATGGAAAAATTATATAGTAATGTCAGAAGCTAACTTCACTTTTAGGCTTAGATTGCATTCTTTCTCCCTCAGTTGAAGTGCCTCCAAAGGGGATTTGGAAAACTTCATGCCTCAAGCAAAAGCTTCCGGTGGATGCTTTCCCTCTGTTGCTTCCAATGCAATTTTTGTAGAAGTTTATGGTCTCCTTTAGTATCAACTTATATGAAGCATGGAACTGCTTAGGGAGAGAACAGTTACTGAGACTCACAAAAACCTTGTGTGAGAAATGGCAGAAGGTCTCTACTTCCATTTCAAGTACTGTGGCTTGGTATGGGCTCCATTCCCAGCCAACAGAGGCACTAGATGAGTCTCTTTGCAACTCCATTCCCAACTGAGCTAATTGGGCCAAAGGTTTGCTATCTTTACTCCCAGCTGCCAATCAAGAAAACAGTTTGTCTCCTTTACTGCCATCTATTCATGAACACTCAGAGTACAGATGGATTCTTCACCCATACAGCATTAAAACTAGGAAATTGGTTTATTGTAGGTAAAGAAAATTATAAATTCTTCTGTGCTTATATTATACAGTTTTCACATCTGCAGTACAAGATGTATCTGCAGCTCTGACGTTGCAAAACCTGGGCAATTGTCTTGTATTCAAAGGCTTCTGCTTTTTTTTAATGCATAGTTTTGCCCTCAGTATGGGATTTCTTTGCAAAAAGTACTGGGATAAAGAGCCACCCAGCTCTCACCCTGTGAAAGAGGTTTAGTGTGAGCTGGTGCTATGTCCTCTTGTACTGGGGAATTACAAAGCAGTCTGGCTGACACCTTTGAGAAACAAGAGTGTGTGTCTCCACATCTCTATCTCCTTTGCATAATTTGTGATATCTGAATTAAGTTTCATGACATATTAACACTTTGAAGCTGAGTTAATATACTGTGTTGTATAATACATTATGTATGATTTGGGCATCAATTGTGCTGGAGCATCAGCAGCCACAGACTTGAAAATGTCTCTTTCAGTGACAGAAATCCTAAATAATACTGAAACCAAATTCTGTTGGCATAATTTTATTTTGTATTCCTTGTCCCATTACAGCATCTCTTACTTGAAAAACCACTCATGTTCAAGACATCTAGCTGCTTCTCTCCTCCATGTACTTGTCACAAAGTCCTCGCTCCATATCTTTCATATTAAAAATATTCCCATGGTGCTGCATGGTTAATTTTAGTTTATAACATCAGAAGTCTTGGGATTATGTTAACTTTGCTGAGCCTGGGCACTATGATGTGGAAAAGAAANCTTAATTCTGGTTAGTGTTAATAGGAGTTATCTGTGTAAACTCCTAGTGGGCCAAAAGACAAATAGTGTTCTGCTAGGTGTGGAGTTTTTTTGTTCAGGGTATAGAACACTGCTGAAGTGTTCCGGGAGGGAATTGGTAGTGCTTGATAGACTGAAACCTTTCCTCTATTTACATAAATATAGTAAATATTCCCATTTACAAGAGCAGGTAATGATAGCACAAGGGGGAATGGCTCCAAATATAGAGTTGGGTTTATACTAGATATTAGGAAAAAATTCTTTACTA
>WEIV01022076.1:33880-61469 GCA_013390005.1 Calyptomena viridis
GGCTCTGAGCAACATGGTCTAGGGGGAGGTATTCCTGCCCATGAAAGGGGGGTTGGAACGAGATGATCTTTAAGGTACCTTCCAACCCAGGCCATTCTGTGATTCTCTGTGGTGGATTCTGAATCTGATAAAAGCACATCACAATACTATACACAATATTGTATATTTTAAACTTTATATGTAAAGTGATACTTCTCTTTTTTTGGTTGTTGTGTTTTTTTTAAATTGTTGTTTTGGCTTTCTAACTTGAATTAGGCATTAAGTAATACCTTTTTTTTTTTTTTTCCTGAAAGCACTTGACTGAAGAATGCTACTATTATGTAAATAATATCTAAGTGACCTGGTGTTGTATGCATTAATCATCCACTTGTCATTATTCTCCCACCTTGAATTTCTTGGGGAAAAAATAATCCCATCTGAAATTAGCAACAGGAACAATTTTCAGACAGGGGATGTCGTGCTAGAAGATAGATAAACTTAGAGATTATTGGGCTTGTGTTGTCTGAGACTTCTGGGCTTTAGTTTAAGCTAAACATGCAATAATTAAAATAGTTTCTTAGTGATGGAGAATTTACTGCATCTTCTCAGTGGCTAATTATACTTAAAATGTCCTTTTTATCTCCAGATTGTACTTGCAAATATTGGATTCTGTTGTGTGTCTGCCCACTAATTTAGAGTCTTATGAAATATCTTCTTCTTGTCTAGGACCTTAAAGATTATAATCTTGTCTTTGAAACACAATATATTTAGTTCAGTGTCTCACTGGAAGGAGTCTTTTTTTTTTCCAGACCTAATTCATTCTTGTTGCTCTTCTCCTCACTCCTTCCAAGCTTATGTATTTTTATTTATTTATTTTAATTAAAGGTATTGTAGTTTCCCAGAGGCTTATCTGCATTATTTACAGGGATGTTATGGTTTGCTTGGCTTCATTCATGTGCATGTCTGCAGCTGTCCTTAGCTAAGCAAATGTGGCAGATCCTCACGCCTGCCCTCGTGGAGGGAGCTCTGACACCCTTGAACTAATGGAAAGAACAGGCAGGTGTTATCCAGAATCCAACCTAAATGTTTTATTGTCTAACACCACTCAGAAGCAGCACCCAGAAATAAAGCAGGATCTCTTCCAAATGATCAGGTCTATTCTTAGCAACAGCTAAAATCTTATGATCATCATGGTGGACCCATGTGACAGGAGGGCCGTGTTCCAGGGAGGTGATAAGGAATGCATAATGCATGCCTTATCGTGGGGGGGCACCACAAGGAGGAGGGAAAGGCACAGCTTTCTGGATATACAAAGGAAAATAATAAAGTGTAACATTCTTGTAGCTGTGCCAGCTGCTTTACAGCCATAGGAGGGCAACAGCACCCGTACCCAAAATGGTAGTAACAGAAAAAAAGTAATTCTGTCGTTTCCTGTCCTGTCTGCTCTCCAAAACGAATGCAAATCAAACTCTAGGATTAGGTGAACAATGATGCTGTCAAAGCAGTGCCCTGAAGGTTGGGGGTAAACAAATAGATCCAAATAAGAAAAGTCACAGGCTTCTTGTAGGGAACCACAGGAGCTGACCATCCTCACCCAATTGCTTCTGAGTCCTGTCAGCTCAGCTTCAAGCAAGGGAGTCCTTTGAAATCGTTTTGCTTGATTTATTCTTTACCTACCTGACTTGCTAGACGAGTTGAAAATTTCCTTTTTTGTGCCATTCTGTTAATGAAAATGAACAAAAACTGGGTCAGGTGTTTGGGGGTGTGTCTTCATATGGAAGGAAAAAAAAAGGAAAAGAAAAAAGCTCACCGGAAAGACATGGAAGGAAATTCATGTTGAAAAGACAGTAGTGATGGAGAATAGGAAGAGAACCGTGTGACTGTGATTGCTGTGTCTGTGGCTAATTTCTTTCAAACAGGCTGTAACAAATATTTGTAGTATCTGAAGAGGATGAAAATATGCTTCCAAGTATTTGTTGTATTCTAGTTGCAGATGAAGAATTGTTCAGGAATCTTCTCAATCTTCTTTTGCCACTCCATATTGTTATGACAACACAGACACATTGGGGCATTGCCAGGATGTTCCAATACTTTTCTGTCACACTTTTTTTTTTACAGTAAATGCATATGTGCATCTTCCGGTCTTTCTTTTGCTACAGAAATGGCCTCTCTCTTGAGCTTTTCATTTGCTTCTTGTTTAGGTAGGTTTCTGTTCTTGATCAAAGTTTTATTTTAGTGAAGGACAAGTCATAAACATCTCCTCTATCAATTTGCTAGGCTGTGCATATTTTATGATAAAATACACAGAAGCCAAGCACTGACACTGCTCTAAAGTAAAACCAGTAGCAAAAAGCTATACAACTGTAATACTCATTACAGTTCATAAAGTATGGCTTTTTAGTGTGGATGGGCTGACACTGCTACTATTTCATCTTTTTGCCTGATTTGTTAAGTAAGATTGAATGTCGCTGCAGACTGAATTACTATAGATATCATCTCAAGAAGTGATCTCTGCAAGACAGTACTTGGAACAGTGTGATTTCTGTATTTAGCTCTGGTTATTACAACTGAGTCAGAAGAGAGTATGCAGCAAATATCCACAGTATTCAGAAGGTGCATAAAGTCTAAGCTGACTTTGGTTTCTGTACTTTTTAATAATTAATGTAATCCTATCAAGTTGAGTGGTGGGTTTTATTTTTGGGGGATAGAAAGGTGAGAAAATACCCTCACCCCATGCTTTAAAGCCTCATTAATAAAGAACTTTACTCAAGGAGATGTTAATAAGTAATGAAACAAAGGCTTTTTTATAGAGATTAAATGTACATGTGTCTAAGTACAAAGTTCATGTTGCAAAGTGCAGCTGTTTCTCTGCTCACAGCCCCAAAGCCCTGGGTTCAAAGTCTGCCCGTTTTCCTGTCACAGAGCTGACCGGGGCAAGGTCTGGCCGAAGTTCAGAGTTCAGTGTCTGAGGGCTTGCTGGCTCTGTCGGCCATGCTATCTGACACACTCGGGATAAGCAGTAGTTGGCTTAAGATTAAAAGTACAAACAACAAAAACTTCCCGTTCTCTTTTCTGATGTGTCAGATTTCATTAAAGAAGGAACGTCTTGGAAGGAGGCACTGAACTGTTTAAAACTAATGTGCTGCATAACAGAGCGACCTCACCAAACCCCCCTGAAGGAACGGACTAGTAAAACAATGCATGTGGGAAGTAGCGCCCGTTTGCGTTCTTCTTTCTCCTGAGGTTTATTTAAATGAGGAAAAATGGCGTAAAAGAACTAATTCTCTACATCTAAAGAGATAAAACTGAACTCTTTAAAAAAGAAACAGCAAAGAAAAAAGCTAGTCTATGTGTTTCATTTATATCACAATAATGGTGTTCCACACCATGGGGGTGAAGAGAACTTAATACATCTGGATAACCTGTTTTCATATCCTCCTTTTTCTCCTCCTTCAGAGGCTTTTTCAAAGCTAACCCCAACTTTTTTATTCATAAGGGCTGCAAACCCCACCTGGGCAGCTTCTTTGATTAGCTGTGGTCATATCAAAGGCTGCTGTACCCAAGCGTAGACCCTGAGTAAGAATGGAGACTGATAGCTGACAGCAAAGACTGGTACAAACACACTTGGAGGAATTTACATTTCAGGCAATGCTGTAGCTGTATTACAGACAGAGAAAAATTTCCTATCTGTTGCCATATACTTTATCAAGGAAAGGGTAGTAAACCATGGGTGGTAAACCAAGTCATCTGTGCTCAGTGCCCGCAGCATGCTGCAGGTCTGAGCAGACTGCTGTCATCTCACTTCACTGAAAGGAACATGGATGTTCTGAAAACTTTCTCAGACATCAGAGGCCTTGCCCCTTCATATCACAGTTTCTATATGTCTTGATTCAATAAATTTTACTAGTGAGAGCCACAATTAAAAGTAGGACTCAAGGAAGGACTGTAGTAGCCAAAAATATCAGTTCTGGACAAAAAAATGGTGTCTTTAGAAATGATAATTTTTTCTTTCCTGCAAACATTCATGAGTTCATCAAATGCTAGAGGAGCCTTCTTCTGATGAGTTCGTCCTGTGCTTTGGTTATTATTTCAGGTCTAACCTCCCATTTCTGAGCAATATATTTAAGAAACTAAGAGACCCTATGGTGAACTTCCAGACCATGGCTTGTAAGGGCTCAGATGGGTGCGTGAGCTACTTAGTGCTCAAAAAGAAAAAGGAGGGAAAAAAAATATAAAAAGGCAGCCAAGGTCCAAAGATCCAAAATAATGCATTACAATGGCTGAGACCTTCCTGGCGGAATGTTGAGAAGTAGAAATAACAAGGTGGAAACTCAGGAGTATTGGGTGTTTTTTTCTCTTACTCTTTGCTGTCTCCATGGAACTACTTCAGTGAACAGATTGACTCACTGAAATTAGTATTAAGTAGTGACACTATCGGAGCATATCCATAATTAGTTAATTTGGTCTGCACTGATGCAAATCCCTGACATAGCAGTAATGGTGAGTAACATTTTCTGTTGCTCCCAGTGCTGAAGTTCCACCCGCGTCTCTGGCCTCTCTTTGCTAGGCTGATTATACCTGCCCTTGGAATCTTTGTTTCCAAAGAAACTTTGACTAGTGCCACTAGCCTCTCCAGCACTTCAAACTATTGAAAATGTACAAAAGGTGGAGAAAAGATGATGAAATTACCAGGTGTAAAAAAGGTACATTCCTTACTGCACTGATAATAAGTCCTTCATGTGATACAGTTCTACTGGATGGTAACTACAGATTTGAGCCTTGGCTTGCCTCATCCAAAAAGATAAGCCCTGTCAGGCTATTACATATCGTGTGGAGTGATTTTCTTTAGTTCTTTTCTCTTGGCATTGACCACATATTAATAATAATATATTTGCAAGGAGAAGGTATAATGGGAGTAAGGGGGAGAGTCCCTGTAGCACCATGGTTAGTAAGGTTGCATAGGCTAGGGCAGCAGGCTGAAGTTCAGGTACATAGTCCAAATCAAGCAAAACAGGCTTGGATCAGGTTTGCAAGGTAGCAACTCTCCTGGTGTTTGGCTTTGCTAAAGTAGATACGTGAATGTTTGTATCTCCTTCTTGCCTTCCCTCCCCCCCATTTTCATGACAGTCTTCTGTGCCCATATCATCTGGCTTCAGTTAGAAATATATGAATAAACAGGAAAATTACTTGCAGGTAATTGTTCTTTTTTAATTTCTTTTCTTTTTCTCTCTCTCTTTTTGCTTTTTGGTTTTTTGTTTTTTTTTTCAATTTAAATCTTTGTCTGGGTGTATCTGCTTTTGTTTAAAATTGCTTATTTTCTTTCTCAGCAGACAGTTTGAGAGTCGTCCCACCTGCTGCCTACCTGAACCAAGAACCAGATCCTAGAGTAGAATCGTGCTGTACTAGTTGGTTGCAGATGTACTGGGAGAGACCTAAGAGGTAAGTAAAAGTCAAAGTTTATTCAAGGTGCTGAGATCCTTAGATGAGTCCTATTGCTATCTGCCTGTCTCTGAAAAAAAAAAAAAGGAAAAAAAAGGTGTATGTATGCAAATATGGCTTGCAGAATTTCTTTTGTCTTGAAACTAATATCTTTCCACTAAGAATCTGCACCTGTGAATTTTTTTGTTCTCAATTTACACACTCCCCAATCCTTGTTTCAAACCTCTTCACTGTAAGGCTATCAGAAAAGTCCTCCTTCTATCTAGTTTCTTGCTTCTCATGCAAATTCAGATGTCTTAAGAAAATACAGGGGCATTTCCTTTGCCAGGAATACTGGAAGAAACCAAACCATAATAGTTCAAAATAGGATTGGCACAGCTGCCCTTTGGGCTGGCATTTTTGTCTGTTTCTGGCTTTTTTTTGTTTGTTTTGCTTTCCTCTTCAGAATTTTCTTTTCTGCATGCCTTCTGCATTCAGTCTTGTCCACTCTGGAGTCGTAGAGTAAGAGGGCTTGTCTGCAGCTACAGTTTTACTGCTTTATTCTCCCAGAGTGGTTAAGACAAACTTTCCACCACCCAATGCTTCTTCCCAATGCAGATTGTGTTCTATCAGCAAGAAGGTGCTTGTACACATCTTAGATTGTAAGATACTTATAATGATCTGTAAAGCAAATTGAGATCTATCATATTTATGCAGTAAAACAGTTTGTGAACTCAGACTTTACCTAATTTTTAAAAAAATTATTATTTCAAATAAAATACAAGTGCATACAGGGGAAATGTTAAGAGCAGAAGAGATCTCTGACTAGCTCACTACTTTATATGTTGGTAATAGTGAAGCTAGTACACCTTGGACTAGAGACACACATTGGTAGAAAATTAGAAGGTAAGAGTGAATTAAAATGAAGCTATTTTTATAGGTCTACATATATTTGCTATCTAATGTCTGACAAACTTCTTCAAAAGAATTATTCAAACAAAAGTTTTTCCTCCCATTTAGGTTAAATCTTTGACTGGCAAGAACCTCAGGTTTTTGCACTTCAGTCCTAGAGCATGGCCTGCATTATGGAAAATATTGATGGAAAATATGCTTTTCTAAGATAAGAAATTAGTAAAATTATCAAATTTGCCTACAACTTTTTAATTATGATATATTGGAGAAAGGTTTGAGTGTTTATTATGAAAAAATCTTGTTCCTTTTGGTCTTTCTGTCTGACATGAGATTTCACATGAAAACACTGTTAAATGGAAGGTTCTGCATGATCTCTGTTGTCTGGATCTGGGCGCTGGTTTGCCATAGTTAAGGGTGGAGAGCAGTGGTTTATTGTGGAGGTGCTGGTTTTAAATTCAGAATTGAGATTTTGATAGAAACGTTTGGTTTACTGAGACCTCAGTTCTCAAAAAAAAGTCTAAATAAACCACCATCTATGGTGGGAGTTATTTAAATATGTAATAATATTTTGACCGAAAAAATGAATAAATGTAGAAGGATCTCCTAGAGTTAACATAGGATTTATTTCCTGCCAGTGTTTCTTTCAGCTTGTTCTTCCTTTCTGTAAGTCACTCTTGCACTCTGGGATTGATCCTTTGTTCCTGCTCTCGTTCCCCAAAGTGCTCCCTGCCCGACTGTCAGTACAGATGTGCAATTTTCGTCTGTGGAGAATTTTCGAACTTTTTAGTCATAAGTGAAAATTTATGTGCTCAGTTCAACTCGATGAATTACATGACAGATCTGCAGCAATGCAGACGCCATCAGGGAGACAGAGAGACTGGCTGTCTGTCTTGCCAAGTATCTCAGCAATCCTAGGACGGAATAAGCTTCCTAATGCGCACCGTATGTGACAATGAGCTGTGTTGACTTTTTGATATATATGGGTATAAAGTTCCTGTTGAAGATTTTGTTTCCGAATGAGGATTTGGTGCAGCTGGGTATCTACACTGTGCTTTTATATCTATCTGAGAGGGAGAGAGAGGGGAAAACATTAGGGCATTTCAATATGTTATCAGCCGTGCTGGTGGGTGGTGTGAAGATCAAAGAGGAGCAAATGTACTTTTCACAGCCTTCAAGGGCTGCTTCTGCATGGGAAGGCTGTGTTCAATAATGCAACTTAAATGTTCAGGAAACAACTTTTACTTATTTACATGAATTGAACTTATACATATACACTATTTGGATACATTTATTTCAAAACTTTATGCTATTTTTTATGCCAGATATACAACATCACCATGCATTTATTTTCTGTGTTGACAAGCAAGCTTGCTTCTTTGTAAGCAGATCAATTGTTTGCTTTTCCAACAAAGTAAGAATATACTTTTTGGAATTATAGCACAGTCTGGTCTGACTGAGAGACTGGCAGGTACACATTACACAAACAACAGGTGTTCAAATTTATTGCTATGGCTAAAATAGCATTTGCTGAAATATATATAAAAATCTCTGAAAGATTTGAAAATGTGTCCAAATTTTTTATTCATATCCCATTACAATAGCTCATTTTTAAATAATAAATTAAATGAAATTGTTTTGGCTTACTTAGTTTCTTAAGAAGTGGAGACAAGATAAAATAATTCATTATCTTCAGTTATGTGTTAAGATGTATTTTTATCTTTTTCCAGGGAAGATCCTTGAATTAAATACAAGTCAATGGATTTTCCATGGATTTCATTTGAGTCACAAGTGTTAGGTCAATGAGACTTTGATTTCTTTTTCAAAATACCGAATCAATTTATGTGAGGGATAGATCATAAGTTTTAACTTTAGTCTCCATTTTCTATCTTTAATATACTCTCTGAACGGACTCTTGGAGTCTGGAATATTAATGATGCAAAGCTTGCTTACTTTGACTAGTACCAGTAGTCAGTCACTGATTGTGCACATGGTAAAGTGAAGGTGGTGAGGGGGACACACTCATGGAAGAGAGGAAAAAACATGGAATGGCAACTTATCATAAAATCATATAAAAAGGCTTGGGTTGGAAGGAACCTTAAAGATCATCTCGTTCCAACCTCTCTGCCATTATGAAGTTGGCCACCCATCTTTCTTGTAATATAATGATGCTGGCAAAAAGACTTTAAATCCTACAATTCCTCATGTCTCTGTGGAATTCTTGTCTCTAATTGTTGTTAGATTTTACTTTTCTGAGTTTATGTCCCTCTTTTTTCCCTACTTTGCCATTGGCTTTTGTGGCAAGGAGCTAATGTAAGACAGTGGTTTTGAAAAGCACATCCTGTATTTCTTAAGCATGGGTTCACTGAATCTTCCTTTAAGCTGCAAATCCATTCCAATACTCAGGATTTTAGCCAAGGCCACAGGGCAAAATTCTGCTGTTGCACAAAAAAAAACACAAATAAAAAAAGCCAAGGGACTTTCAATGATCAAGCAGAGATGATAGGACCTTGGCATATGAAGAACCCTATTGTAGTAAATCAAAGCAGGCTGTCTTGTGTGTAGTAATATTTCTATGCTAATAAATTAGTGTCATAAGTGATCTGTCAATAAGATGTAGAATATGCTATAAAAGAAAGACAATATTTTTATTTTGCATAGAAAAATAGGGTGAGGTCATAGCAAAATCTTCAACATGATTTTTTTCTAAGTAAGATGTGGGTGGTCTGACCCACTGCACAATATTTGCATATATAAGTTTATTTGCCTAAGATATCCTTATATACCTAAGCAAGATGTAACCATTTTGAAGAGTTTGATGAGAACTGTTACGGTAAGGATACACCCTGGCGTAGTGGAGAACACTCCCGTTCAAGGACGTGCATCATTTCTGAAGAAGCGGCTCCCAAACTTGCTTAAGCCAAGGTGTACGTGTGGATAGGTCAAAGTTCATGGGCCATTCCATCTTTCTTCTCAGAGATGTACCTCATAGCTTCCACTTTCAACAAGAACTGCGTGCCCAAAGAGTAGTCTGTCCATCTCCGTTCCCTAGCACACGTTCCAAACCACGCCCATTTATCTCACAGACTCTCCAGACTCTTATGCTAATGCAGAGCAGACAAGAACTCTTGGCCCACAGCCATACAGAAAACAAATGTGCTGTCTAAAGGGATGTTAGGCACCGGTGCTGAGGAACCGTGGCAACAAGGAATTTGAACTCGGGCGTATGACTGTGTTGGGACCGGTGACATAGACAGTGGGATCAAGTGCACCCTCAGCAAATTTGCAAAGCCAAGCTGTGTGGAGCAGTTGACATGCCTGAGGGAAGGGATACCTCCTGGACAAAATCCAGAACTGGGCCCATTTCAGCCTCACAAGATTCAACAAGACCAAGTGCATGGTTCCCAGTATCATTCCAGGCTGGGGGATGAACAGACCAAAAGCAGCCCCCCTGAGAAGGACCTGGAGATGCTGGTGGATGAGAGGCTGAACATGTCCCAGCCTCGTGTGCACTGGGAGCCCAGAAACCCCCCGTGTCCTGGGCTGCATCCAAAGCAGTGTGGGCAGGAGGTGAGGAGGGGATTCTGCTCTGCTCTGGTGAGACCCCACCTGAAGTGCTGCATCCAGCTCTGGGGTCCTTAGTACAGGAAGAACATCGACCTGTTAGAGTGAGTCCAGAGGAGAGTCCCAACAATGCTCAGAGGGCTGGAGCACCTCTCTTGTGAAGACAGGCTGGGAGAGTTGAGGTTGTTCAGCCTAGAGAAGAGAAGGGTCTACGGACACCTTATGGTGTCCTTTCAGTACCTGAAGGAGGCCTATAAGAAAGATGAAGACAAACCTCTTAGCAGGGCCTGTTGTGATAGGACAAGATGCAGGGTTTTAAACTAAAAGAGAGTAGATTCAAATTAGATATAAGAAAGTAATTTTTTTTATATTGAGAGTGGTAAAACACTGTGACAGATTGCCTGGAGATGTGGTGGATGCCCCATCCCTGGAAAAATTCAGGTTCATGTTGGACAGGGCTCTGAGCAAACTGGTCTAGTGGAAGATGTTTCTGCTCACTGCATGGGGATTGGACTAGGTGACCTTTAGAGGTCCCTTCCAACCCAAATTGTTCTACTTATCATTTGATCTGATTTTTTATGCCAGGCCTTATTGCATAAAGCCTTCCATCACTGCTACTTCATGCATAAAAATTACAGGTGGAAGTCCAGTCTGACCATTTGGGTCCACTCTCTGCAGTGATACTAAGAAAAAGCTTTAAGAAGTCAAAGGATTATAGAAAATCCAAAGATCCGTACTAGTGCAATTCTGTTATGTTTGTTTTAATCCATTCCTGCTTTTAACATATTTGGAAGTTGCATGTTAGTACAAAATTTAGAGGTGTTATTTGGATGTAATGCCTCTGGAACTTGTCAGGTTGGCTGCAGCAGAAATGGAAGCCTCCTACCTAACAAGTATGCCACTGAGAAAAGAGTTTCCATCTTTCTCAACATCCAGAGAGTTTGAAGGGTAGAAGGCTGGTTTATTTGCCATATTTTTCAGGGAAAATTTACTAACCTGTGATAAGACCTTCTTTTGTAGAAGCAAAGCAGGTTCCCTGCAGTTTGGACCTGTTAGCCAGAGCACATCAGAAGCAGGTTTCTGAAGCAGAACCCCAGCGCATCCTTTCATACATCATACTGTATATTTTCAGAATCACCTCTGTGTTATGCCCTGTGATTGCAGTTTCTTCTTGTGGGTTTCTGATTTCAGGTTATGATTCCAGGGCAGATGCTTATTCCCATCTCTGGCTGGTGAACCTTTGTTTGACTCTCTGCGTCTTGATTTTTGGCCATGAACATTCAGCTCCTTTCCCAGCTCTGGGCATGGTCCCTAACCATTGGGCTTAATAGCCTGGGCTCCAGTCTGTAATCCTAGATGGCCACCAGGTCATCTGTGATAGACTGTACTCTAATTTGATGCTTTTTAATATCTAAGAGAAAAGTTTGGCTGTTTTTTAATTTATGACAACTGCAGCTATTTATTTGTAAACTGGTCTTCTTAGGATTTTGCTAGATTCCTAAATGTGAACTTCTACTTTCTATTAGTTATGAAATTGTGCTTAATGGCCATTCTTTCTTTGGGGAGAATATAATCGTATCTCAGCCAGTAGAGCAGGTGAACAGAACTGTTAACATATACAAAAATTTCAAATTGGTGGCTACAAGGCCAATAAATTACACCAGAAAAGGCAATAGTGTCATAACTTCCTTTTCATTTCTATATGAAATGTTATAAATGTTATTGATATACTGTATGCATGGTCTCCTTTTTCTTATTGAAATTCATATTGTCATTCCAGTACACAAGTCATAAGAGTGTAAACAGATACTCAAATGTGGTCACTCATACCTGTAAGAGTGTCATGACTGAAACTTAATGAGTTATAAAGTTCAAAAAATATGAATATAAATTTCCAGAAAGAGGAAGGACTGAAACTTTTAACATGTATTAATGTTCAGGTGGAAGAAAGGTCAGGTTGGTTTGGCAGGAGAATAACTGAAGAAGGAATACAAAGATGAGTTATAAAATGAACGGAAATTAATGCTTAATCAGTTACAAGTATTAGGGAATATGCAATAAAGTGAATCTGAGTGACGAGAAAACTGCTTTTATATATACTACATATGTTCCATTGTTTATATACAAAGATGGTGTAGCATCAACACATATATACACATGCTCAACAGAAAATAAAAATTGCAAGATCTGGGTTGTTTTTGTTTAGTTTTGCCCATCAGAAGTTCAGGTGTAGAAAATTTGATGCTTTTTAATATTTTTATGAGGTTAGGTATTTAAAATCAAAGTAATAAATGATCCATTTGTCCTGTTTCTATGTCAAAGTATGTGACAGTTGTCAATCTAGGAAAAGAATGCTTATTATTTTCTGTAGCTTAAAGGCAAGTTGTATTATAGTCTGCTCTTCATGGATGTTTCATGGGAATGTGAAGCTTGCCTTATTTTAGAGCTTAAATCAAGACACACCAGTACGGAAACACTTAGATTAACTTTTTCATTAAATTATACAAGTTTCCTTGCTAAACCTATCTCTTATGCCCTTTGACAATGGAAAGTGTCCTTTACGAGAGTAATTTTCCTTTAAATACTTCTTTTTCCCCTGAAGCAGGCTAGATGAAATAAGAGATACCAAGATGTTTGTGGAATTTAGCTAAGAGGGAATTGAGACTCTCCTTTGCTTAGTATAAATGAAGAGGATGGTGGAAGCAGCAAGTTTATTGTATTGCTTTGGTGCAATTTCTTCCAAATTGGTCACGTACGTTAATAAGATTTTTACATACTTTTGTTAAATTATGAGTTCAGAGAATGAAATCTGGTGAAATAAAACAAGTGCTTTCTTCAATTTGTCGTATAAACAGCTACAGCAGAAAGCAGGCATAGCCTTTATCTAAACTCAAAATTTTCACGTAGTGTAAAGCTCTTTAATGGAACTGCCCATGAACAAGTGTGACATTCACCATGGGTAATGATTTTTATTTTTCCCTCCAAATGAATAAAACATGGAAAGTACTTTCAGTACCTCTTGGTATGTACCGAGAAGTCAGATCCCTTGATACCACAGAGGTCCTTTCTTCATTAGAGGCATGTAGTTTCCATTATTCATATTAGGTACCATTTCATTTAAAGTCCCACCATTACTTAAAAGCAGGATAATTATGAGAGATGTTACTGTAGTGCTGTCTTTTAATTTGATATTCAATCCAGCTGTTTTAAAATATCTAAGAATAAAGTTTCCATTACAAAGAAGATTTTTATAGGCAGGAACATCTAATTCTTGTCTAGTTTCCCTTGATAACCAATTGCCTTTCTTAAATCTTCACCATTCACTTCTAGGTTAATCCTTTTGCTTCGCTTCAAATAATTTCTCTGATTCCTTGATATCCATACATTGCAATAATTAATTTTACCTCATAAATCAATCATCTTAACTGCAAAATCACTTACATTTTTTCTTAAACCATCATTCAATACAAAGAAACCATTATGCATGTCTGTGAATAATATATCAATTGTGTGGTTTAAATTCATAAACAATTTTACACAATTAACTTCATAAAATTGCTCATTTTGTAGGCATACGACTTTCAATTTCTATAATAGTAACTAAAAGATGATAGCATTGAGCTAGGCATTGTCACTCTGAATTGTCACTGGTAAAGCAGAGGCCTCTTTAATGTGCAATTATGATAGAAAGTGTGTTCCTTGTTTCAGATTTATTGCTGTAAGTATTTTTTCAGAGGTTTTTTTACCTTGCTTTGTGTTGCTGTGCACTAATGGTAAGACAAGATTACTACAGTGAATGGCTGCTTTATTAATATAAAGAAATACTACTAAAGATTTTTTTAGAATGGCTTTAAAAAATATCTTTTCCACTATGCTGTATTTCTACCAGGTTGTTAAAAAAAGGTAAAAATTACTTCTTTCCTGATTTCACTCTTTTGCTCTTAACAAACACTTCTTTTTCTTTTGGGATGGAGATAGAGATGGAATGAATAGCAGGACTACAAGAAAAGAGAACACAATCCAAAACCAAAAGGAAGCATGTTTATATGTTGATAATTATTTGTTCCAAGTTTGAAGACTAACTGGGATCCAGATTCTATAGGCCAGAGTGCTAATGTCTCCAATGAAGGTATTCCTGCTGCATTACCATACTTTCAAATATGGGCAACTGAGGTGGAAAAAGAGATGAAGCACTCTGTCCAGTATTACAGAATTGAGCAGGAGAATCAGGAGTGTAAGCTCCTGCCTCCCCGACTCGGTCTGCTACAAGACTGTATTTATTCTATAATCTGTTTTTATGCTCTTATCTATTTAATCTTCCCCTCATGCCAATTTTTACAAGTATGTCTCCACAGAGGACTCCAGTGAAAGAAATGTTTTTGCAGATGAACCCTGAGGTTTTATAGTAACACTGTATAATCATTACACGGGAGGTACTCGGAGTTAAAATGGTGCAAATTACCATTAGGAGTGAATCATTTCAGCCCAGGGAAGGAAGGTTCGCTCTCTGCCTATTGCTGCCTTGTCATCGCTCACCGTCCACAGCAGCCGCTCCTGTGTCATTACATAATGTCACATATGTTCAACCAGATTGCCCGACCCTGCTGGGGCCAGGGGAGGCACCGCACACGGCACCTCCGCACTGCCATGGGGAGGAAAATCCTGCGGAGTGCTCCTTGGGTTTTCCTAGAGGGCTTTTGGGGCACGGGAGAGACTTTGGCCCAGGCTCTATGCTCCTGCAAAGGCAGGGAGGGAGGAGATGCTGACAGCAGTCACCCACCTCCCTTCCCACTTCTGGGCTCCTGCACACCCCTGGAGCAAGGCAGTGCTGGGAAGCTGCTCCCCTGCTGGCTCTGCTCCCCTTTTTCCCAGTGCTGCTGTACACCGACTCCTTTCTTAGCTTGCCTTATGCCTCTTCTGTCCATTTTTCCCTGTTATTCCTCTGTGACAAACAGGGATAAGTCAGTACTGCCCTCCTGTTGCCTGAATATTCAGACACACGGGCTGCGTGATCAAAATGAGTGCCTGTACAGCCATTTTTCATCTTTGCTGCATAAAAAGGATAGGCCATTCACTTAAGAGTTGGACTCGGTCTGTACGGATCCTTTCCAACTCAGAATATTCTGTGAAGTATCTGTGAAAAAAATAAACCAGGGGAACTTATCCCATGCCTTATAAGTGCAGTGTAGAAATACACTCAAATGAAAGCCCAGGCATGGAATTAATGGATTTGGTACCCCACTATTCAAAGTAAAACACAGCCACTAGCTCTTTAGTATGGTGTACCAGTTATTTCACAGGTTATTTGTTTAAACTGAAGATTCCACCACTGCTTACTTGCAGTGTATTTGAAACTCCAAATCTGCTATAGTTCCAGATTTATAAAACAGCATTATAGAGAATATAGGCCTAATAATTTTACAGTCTAATTTCTGATTAGGTTTTACAGCACCTCTGATGAACCCATAGATTTCACCCGTTAAAAATGATGACAATTCAGTTCTGTCATTTTAAGTAGAATTAAAGCCAGTATTGCCAAGTATGATAACATGAAAAAAATGAACCAATATTTTTATATATATATAAATTGAAACAACTCAGCACCATGTTATTTCTCTGTAGGAAAATTGCAGTTGCCAAGACTGTGGGGCTGTTACTTTTTAGTGCAGTCAAGAGCCTAACATGATGTCTGACAGCTGACATCAAAACTAATTCTCCATTCAGGCTGAGCAGGTTAAGTAATGTTTCCTAGCACAGCTGTGTAATGTGTCTGTTGGTAATTAAAAGAGCCTGCTAGAGCTGATTAAGGAAAAGTGTAAAGTAAACTGTTTTCTATCAGAAAATACTTTTGTTAAAAATTAAAATCTCTACAATGTCTATGCCTTGTTTTAGAGGAAACTAAAAAAAGGGGTTTTGTTTTTTAAGAGGAAAAAGAAATCCAACATTGAAACAGTCTGTTCTTGACTTTTAAATTAACATCCCCAAAACCAAAAATGGAAATGTTTTAACATCAAATCAAAATTTCCATTTTCTTTGGTGTTAATTTTAAATTTGGGGAAGGGGCTTATTCTGATTTGAAACAAAGCCAGATTTTGAAACCAGACGTAAAATGGCATTCTCACTTGTGAGATGACTTTCTATTTGCATTTGTAGATACAAGGTATGTTTTTTAGCTGTGATTTGCTACACTAATCCTGTTGACTTCACTTGAAAAGAATGGCACATTTCCCACTAACTTTATTAGTGGCAGGTTTGGGCCTCGATGCAATACCTCATGTCACAGCAGCAAAACTTGTTGCCAATAGTCTGTCTCCAGGGAGGAGATTTCCAGTAACTGCTCCCTGAGAACTATTCTAAAAATGCAGCTTTTTTCTGTCCAGCCATCGGGATAATGATATATTCCATCCCTGAAGAGAGGGGCATTGACTGAGCTGCATTGATGGCACCAGAGGTCCCTGCTGGCTTGTTCACTAAACAGAACTGGCAACTGACTCTGAAGATAAAAGTTCTTGACGTTTTTCCAAGCTGGTGGAATGAAGCTGAGTGACACTTAGAAATAAATAGAGGAGGGAATAGTATGATCTTGAATGACAGAGGAGCTTTCATGAAATGCTTTCATGGGGGAGATGTGGGATGTACTGTTCCAGGCTTGAGTCTAGGGGATTTGTTGACAGTTGGATAATGTGCATGTTTGCTACCACTAGTATGAAATGTAGAGGAAAACAGAGGGAAAAGTTCCAAATGAATCTTCTATTACCATTTAAACGGTTAAAACCAAAATACATAATATATCTTTTCCTTCCCAATAATTGACTCTACAAATTGTCAATCTCTTAGGAAATCTATTAGAAGAATATTCTCTTTCCTGACAAGGAAATATACTTCATGCGAAACATTTGTCATTTGTCTGTTATCATAATTCATGATCTTATCCTCCATTCTCCTGCTTGTTTAAGCAAACAGAAATAGCACTTTTAACCTGACACTTCAAAGGTAAAAATATTGTGAAGAGGTCTCCATTCTTCTTCTTCTCATCTCTGATCTCAGCCAAAGCCTTTGAACATCAAAGTGGCTCAAAGTATGGGGCAAGTTCTTAAGGATCAAGTTACTAGAAAGAAATCGGTTGAATTTCCATGTTCATATTCAACATAGAAGAGAAGAAATATTAATATTCAAGAATAGTTTAATTTAATCACTTACAACAATTAAAACAAGTTGCTGCTTAATCCTTTGCTCAGTGAAGCTCACTTACTCCATGGTATTGCTGTGAAAAATCCTTGAGTCAGAAATTGCTGGAGAAAATTCCTAACCTAGGAATTACAAAACAAGTAGAAATGTAAAATAAATTCCCCAAATAAAGAATGCTCCATTTTAATTATAGTATCACACTGTTACGTAAAAGGTTAACACTTAAAAAATGAATCTTGTACCCTCAATCTATTACCTCTTAGCAATTCTCATTTTCACATTAATTTTTGTAGGCTGTCATCTAAATTAAATACTTTTCAGCTCTCTCAGTTTATCTGTAGATGTATTCTCATTACAGCAGTCACTAGAGCCAAAATATTTTAATCTTCAGGATAATCCCTGTAGGCCCATATTCTTAGCTACAACTTTAGGGGTTCTACAACTGCTCTTTTCCTTTCAAACAGTGGCAGTCCTTTGTGCAGCAATTCTTGCTCTTGTATGGATTTTTTATAAACAGGTAAGTTCTACATACTGTTGTGACATTACCTTCATTGTCAGTGCAGGACAATCATAAATCCTCCTTCTCCACACTACTCACCTTTTGAAGTTCTGTGTTCTTAGGAAAGGTTCTAATAACACTGTTCTGGTAGGTTTAATTTGTGAACATTTAAAAGCCAAATCCTGGGGACAAAACTCTTCACTTTTTTTTTTTTTTTTTTTTAAACTGATAAGATCATATTGGGCAAATAACAAAATATGTTGGTCCTAAAACTAGATCCCTCCTCAGATATGTGCAACCATGCCTGGGTGTGCAAAGCTCAGAGACCACAAGAATCAGTAATCAACTTTCCAGCAGAAAGGGATGCCATCAGGAAAGCCAGTGATGGGCCAGTGACTCTGTCATGCAACTTCTTCTGGTTTAGGCTACAGAATGTTTTGTTATAGAGAATTTTCACAGATTTCAGTAGCACCACCCAAAAAAGGTACTTGTCTGAATAAGGTTGCCTGAAAAATACAGGCTGTTCTCTTGTTGGTTTGCGAGGGCAGGCTTTTGGGTTATTTCTGTATTTATTACTTAATAGTAAAGAGTTCAAATTCAAATAGCTTAGTTCAAATTCTTACAAATTAATACAAGGACCAAAATAAAATTAAACAGCATAAACATTAAACACTTACTAAACACTTCATGGCAGCTGACAGACATAGCACCTTCACAAGCCAGAACCCCTCAGAAAACAACTCAAATCTCGTGCAGCTTGTGGCATTCTCAGACCATTGCCAGGCACAGCAACCCAGACTGCCTCTGTCAGTCCTAGTCCTCAGGTCACACTGACACAAGGGCAATGGCACAGGAGCATTTCCTTCAGAAGGAAATCAGAGTTTGCAAAGAAATGGTGTATATACTGAGTTTTATTTCAATATGTAGGATATAGCCATAGTGCACAAGCACCTGGATTCAGGAGCTGAAAAGTGTTTCTGAATCTGCCAGTTGGGATGCATGAACTCTTTCTGAAAAATATATAGGACACAAGCAGAAAGCCATCACCCAGTGCCCATGCAATAGCTTTAAGGACATCAGCAGAGAATACACGGGTTTACATCTTGGGTTTTTTTCTGAGTGATAAAGCTTCCATTATCTTAACTTGGAAGGATCAACCTCCTGACAAGTCTCTTAGTAATAAGTCAAAGTTCATGAAAAACTTGGTAGTGCAAGAGCAGTAATAGCTTAAATAGATTTTGTGGTGTATTAGTAGCCACTGTGAGAGAGCAGGTATGAAACATGCATTAGTCTGTACAATACTTGCTCTGGAAACGCAACTTGCTACAAGATGAAATTTGATAATCGGCCTCATTGGTGGATCAACAAGCTGGGCATTAGAATAATCTAGCCTAGGGAACATGAAAGCATGAGTGAGCAATAAGCAAAGCATATTCAGTTCAACTAATAATAGGAAGCCTTAATCTTTTGACTGTAACACTGAAAGAAGAGCTTGCAATCAAAATAGGGCTTTTAGCCAATGAACCTGGGTTGAGTATTAAACCTGGGTTAGAAATTCAAGTTGATGGCAAGAGCCAGCCATGAACAGACCGGGTTTTTTTTCCTGATTTTAACTGAAGAAAATTGAGGCTCATAGAGGCTTTTATGCTTACCAGCTTGTCAGTATGGTAATAGCATAGTCTGAAATTGCTGGTTTGGTTGACAAGATCTGTGTCTTGTCAGCATAGGGATGAAATCCAGCATCACGCCAATGAACAACCCTGTGCACAGGCAGCTGAGTAAGAACAGGGCCAGAATGGAACCCTACAGAGCACGAGAAATAAATGCTCTAGGAGAAGGACACAAATTACCCTTGAAAATATAATGCAGGTAAGTATTGGATAAATATGATTTAAGCCAATTTAGAACTGTGCCAAACAGGAAGATAAAATTCCTCAGGCATTCAAGAAGAACATTAAGATCCAGCAAAATGAATGTAGCTGGAGAATGAGAGCCTGTCTTTAGGAGAAGGTTACATCTCATTGCTGTCTTGCTGAATTTTTTAAATAATAAAACTACACCCACAGTATGGAGTCTCATTCCATACTCACTGAAGCCAAAAGCAAATCCTTTATGTATTTTGGTGATGCTGGTTTCTGGGGATGTAAGATAATATAGGCATTCATGGAGGGATTTTATGTTTTGTGCTGCGTATGAACTTAAACAGAATTTGTGCATGTGTTGCACCTCTTGCTTTCATCTGGACTCCAGCAACTAGTAGCTTATTGCTACTATTTTTCATCTAAGCCCAGAAGAGAAAATAAAAAGACAGTCCTAATAATTGGGAAAAATATTCTGCAAATTGTGATTTTTCCCAATTTTCAAGATTTTGAGAACAATTCAAGAGACAACATTTTATCTTCTGGTTTATATATCTTCTTTCTACTTAGAAGCATTATAGCAGGATCAGAAAATCTTGATGAAAACAGTCACTGATATTTCAACTCTCAGAGAAGAAATAGGGGAAAGAAAGAATAAAAAATAAGAGAACAGCTGTGCAATAGGAGGAAAATCTGAGTATTATCGTTTTTTGCAGTGTCTGAATCATGGAATTTATCCCCCAAATTAAAAAAAAAAAAAAAGATTAGTTTTTTGGATGAGAAGTTAGGAACTGGAAAAAAACTGATGAGTCATAGAAAACAGAATTACATGCCTTCATGTCGTGATTTACACTGTGTTTTACTCATAAATCCACATACAGCTCATTACTGGAATCGCAGTACATCTCTGTTACTGGGAAAGAGAATTTCAGTGGAGAATAGTGAGAGTCATAGCACAGTAAATTGTTTATGCCTTTTCGTTTTCTTTATAGAAAGAAAATGGACAAAGCCCATTTACAATTGATGGACTAACTCTGGAAAACACATGAAACTCTTTGTTTCAAAAATCCACTAATTTATCTGATTTGTTGTGTTATTTATTAGCTTTCTTTAAGCATCCACAAGTGGCATAAATCAGACAGCATGAATAGAAAACTACAAATAACTAGTACATAAAGTAGTTTGGGAGAGATGAAAAAATGTTTATGGATTTAATTAACTTTTGTTGTCTTGACCAGGCCAATTTAACTGCTTATTAATTATTTGTTAAATAATTGTGAATAGTGATCACGGAGTTTAATCTGCTCTAGGCAAGCCACACAGACACTTCTTTTTTCCAAACACATTTTTTCAAGTAACTGCTTTTTTACATTTCTGCTGGTAGACAATGGGCCCAAGCAATAAAACATTTAAGAATTATTAGAGATATAGAACATAACGTATTTTAGAAGAGGCCTGTGAGGAGTTGTGTGAGTCCTTACCCTTATATTAAGAAAGTTAGCAATAGTATTGTAGAACTGATGTACCAAGAGTTTCAGTATCATCTACACTAAAGATGGTATTTTAGAGGATGATATTATTTGAAATAGACTTTGTCAGAAAAACATGGATTTTGTATGTGATGAGAGTATTCTGCTTAAACAAAATAACAAAACAAAGCAAAAAGTAGGCACAGCAGATTAGATGAAACTCAACATAAAAACATTTGAAATATTTCTTTTTCCTGCTGCTTGATCATCTGATTCCTCAGATGTGGAAAGAAATGAGAAGCAGGAATGCCTTCTGCTCCCTCTGTAAGAGAGGCTTCCAAGTTCAAGCTTCTTGGAATATTTTATCAAGGCGACAACATTAAGGTCCTGGCTTCACAAATAATTAGTATATTTATAATAATATTAGAAGACTTAAAATATTGTTTCCAATCCAAATAAACATTAAACAAACCATTCAAATCATTAACTAAATGTAATTATTTTCTCCACTCCAGCATTTACTTTAGAGTAGTTATTTTGGCCATTGTAATGCAGCAAAATGGATGCTGTTCAAATGAGGAATGTAACCCAGATATTCTCTGTGCTAAGTCATCAAAACTCAGAATAAATTTTCTTCTTCACAGAAAATACTTTCACAGGTTTTTTTAACCATATATCAGACAACAAAAAAAGAGATGCAATTATTTCAAAATTAGAATTACATATGTGGAAAGAGTGTATAGTATCTGCTGCTTATAAATGGAAGTGTCCTCATGTTCTCATTCCTTTCAAAGCAAGAGTAAGCTTGGCTGGGCAGTTCTGTAAAATATATGCAAAAAGTGGCAAGTGAAATTTCTCAGCTCTGTGAGGGGATGTAAGTTAAGTGAACATAACTGTTAATTTCTGGTTTATGGCGAGTTGAATCACTCCTATGCCTCTCTCAGCTTTCTGTCAGATGTAAACTACTGGTACAACGATCAACAGCCTCAAAGCTGGATTTGTTATATGTCTCACATCTAGTGAAGCTAATGTCTCCTAATAAAACCTAGATATTTGTATGCTGATAAAAACATGCAAAGATCTATAGTTCGATCAGTTATAAAAGCACAGCTAATATGATTCCGATAAACTCATCATATAAAATACAATCAAGCAGAAGCTTATCTAAGCTTATATGGCCCAGTGATTTGAGTTCCTTAGTTTTTTTGATACACAATTTAAATGGATTTTCTCATTAGGCATCTGAAGGTAAACAGAAACGCTAATCACTTGTGACTAAATCTGTGATGCTAGGTAGGTAAGCACCAATTTTTTTTTTGTTTTCAAAACAGTCTCCTTTCAGGTATCTAGACAAAGAAGCTGGACTTTTTCAGTGTTTCTTAGTTGTATGTAAGCTAATGTGTGGGGAGGGAAATATATTTAGTAAAAATACTTAAGATGCACAGATTAACTTTATAGCAGTTTCATGTACTTGAGTCAGAGTGCTAAGTATCATTTGTACTAAAGAATATTATTGCAATTCTACTATCTAATTGAAATGCTCATGTATTTAAAAACATTTGTCCAGTACCTGGATTATTTTGAAGGGCAAACACAGGAAACCATAACTTCATTTTTTAGGTGCTTCTTAATGGTCCAGAAGTTTATTCATGTGCAGTGTGGTACTGGCTGCCAGACCATATAATTTGTACATATTGTTCATTTTATTTTAGAACATACTGTTTCAGTAACATCTTGTGTCATCATGAGAACCATGACAAAGGGTTACCCAGATCTCATGTTAGCCAGCCAGAAAAATGGGGCTGTGAAACAAAATTGTTACCGAGATTAACTTCTGAATGCAGAGTGAAGAGAGGGCATGATTCTTCAGTCCTCATTCAATCTGTTACTGCTGACGTGGGGGACATTTTTGTCAAAGAAAGGAGGGAAATGCAAATTCTGAAAGGAAAACGAATGTTCTGAACATTTTTAGCTACATGGATATAACCTTTGCATCACCATCGACCCACAAGTAGTAACAGTGCTCGTGTAGTGTAATACCTGCTCTACTGGTACTTGCTCATGCCAGTTTATAAGTAGAGACTCCAGCATGGTTATTTTCTGGACATGCTTTCACATCAGGAACGTTCTCTGAAATATATTTTGAATGTTTGTTTGTGCAAGTGAGATGAAATTACAGAAAATTCACAAGTACAGGATTCATTCTTCCAAATAAAATCAGCAGTATTTTATTATGGTAAGATAATTAACATAAAGTAGTCATATCAACTTAGCATATGCCCCTTTGACTCTCCAAGAAAGGTGTTACAGGGGCTGAAAGTAGTGTTTATTTCCTGCCACCGAATATAAACCCCAAAGTGCTAGTTCCTGTCTGTGAGCAAAAAATGCACATCCCTACCCCAAAACCACATATAGCCAAATAAGCCTCACCCTAACTCATGCCTCAGAACAGATCCAGCATGCTGGAGGCCAAAACTCACCAGATGCTGCAAGCATATGATTCCTCCATGAGAGTTTATATGGTACAGCTGTCTTTAAATGTTCTTGTAATTGAAAAGATTCCAGCATCTGGTCCTTTGGTTATTACTTTTAGAACAAATAGTCACGATCTGAAGTCTACTTTTAAATCATAAAAAAACCCCAACAAACTGAGCTGCTAAGGGTACCTTTCTCTCAGATGACCTGATTCGAAGTACTTGTAACAATGTAAGTAAAATTTGTAATTAAAAAAAAAGGAAGCAGAAAACAGCTCCAGTAGGGAATAATATGAGTTATGTATGCACACAGATACCTTTCTAATTTTAAATGTATGTAAAGTAACAAGCTGTGTGTACTTTCAGCTATATAAAGAGCATATTACTTTATACCTTTATATGTTACTGTGTAATTCAACTCCACCCCCAACAGTGGCAGACTTGCTGTCATGAACAAAACAGGATGTGCCCTATGCTACACCCTTCAGAAACCCTTCCCTGGAACCCCCGGGGCCAGTTCTTCCTCTGATAACACTTGTAGGGTTCCCACTGATTCAGTTAGTCCTGAAAAATGGCACACTTTTCTACCTTACTAATTAAGACTTACGAATGAACACTGTTATGTGATTATCATTTATTTAGGCAAACTCCTTTGAAGTAATTTATTGAATAAATAGGAATCATAATGATACCTTTTTTTTTTTCTTTTCTGGTTGTTGTTTTGTTTGTGATTTTTTTGTTTGGGTTGGGTTTTGGGCATTCTTTTTTGTGTATGTGTGCCTACATAAATTCTGGAATACTAGGTGATTTAATCCTCTGTGAAGGCGCCTTCTAAATAGTAGGTAATCTGACATATTACATGAATTGAATTAGGTTGAGTCAAGGATGGAATTTTATTATCTGTCTATGTAAGGCTGACAAACTATTTTAGAGGAAAATTTAGTCTGGAAATGCATTTCTGTAAAGCTAGCTAGCTTCTCAACCACATCCTAAGCCTTTCATATCATGATTGGATGCCAACAAGCAAGGCCTTAATTATTTTGAAGACTGAAAAAGGTAGCTTCAGAGCGGTTAGTTTTTTGAGAGGCTGAGATAACCTTAAAAGAAAATCAAAATAAGAGCCACTGTAGTTCTCCCAAGCTCTTTGAAGCACTTTATATAATTTAAAAATAGGCTAGCATTAGCTTAAAAATGTTTTGGAATAATATAATAGCACTTTCCTCTTCTTTTTAAGAATAATACTTGGTTTTTTACCATATGGCACAGATCTATGTGTTCTACTTCTGCAAGTTAAAGAGTGCAGTTAAAGTTTGTTACTGAAAATTTAACCTTGTTCATAATTTTTAAATGCATTATTGTAATAATCAAAGTGATCAAAGAAAATTTGTGGGTACATCAACTATTTATTTAACCATTTTTTAAGTGGTCAGACAAATTAATTTTTTACTCCAAGAATGTCAGAATCACACTTATACTCTGATTTTGTTAGAATTCCTACTAGAGAAAAGCAAACCTTTCTGTCTGGAGATTTTCTGTTAGCAATTGTAAAGTAGGGGAAGTATTATATATTTTTATAAACATAAAAAGAAGTGGTTTACTGATATACCAAAGTACACCACCAATGGCTGTCCACAAAGTGCTTTCGATTCTGGGAATAATTTTCTCTTCCAAGGCCAATCCAAAGGTTGTTTATGCTTTTCTGTCATAATTGGCCTTCCATTTAAAGGCATTTTATAGTGATGAGTTCCCCTTGTAGAAAAAAAACCAATGAAAAAACATCCAATTTTGTAATGTCTGTAACAAAGTGAAGGTATAGTCACCACCCACTGATTGTAGATAGGTATGCTCATCTTTTATGCTTGAAAAGTGAGTGTGTGTTTAATTTTGGTTGAAGAATGCACAGGAATGCACAAATATGGATTAGTACTTGTAATTTTTGAGAGGCGGATTTCATTGTGTGCTGGAACTTTTCCCTTTACTTGTATGGAGTGTTTATTTTGTATAACGTTTAAATTTTCATAGTTAGGTAAATATGGACAAGTGGCACAACTCAATGTGATACAAATATTACGTGTTGGAAATAACCTACTAATTCTATACTTTGCATTATTTAATATAGTCTCAGTCGATTGTATCTTACTGAAACTTGTGTCCCAGGCAACTATATGTTACCTCAGAACAATCACTTTAACAAATACTCTACATGAACATTTTTTCCATTGCTTGTCCAAGATTCCTCATTTTGTAGGTCTCTCATCTACGCAATATGTTCCCTAAGGTTAAGAATGAAAGAGGTCTCTACTACAGACACTCTTGATTGAAATAGCAGATAAATTGCTGCAGTAATGAGAAAATTTCTTTTTCCCCAGATAATTCAGCTGCTTAGCATTGAAAAAAATTTGAGATGAAGATTCTTCGTAAAATAAAAAATTAAAGATAATTTCTTTACAATCAGAATTTGGTCATGAACTTACTAGGGAACCAAAGAGCAAAACTTACTGTTTTAATGGAAGTATGATCGGGCTATATTATGAGACTTATACTCTCAAAAAAGGAGAGACTCTTGTATAAACACTGTGACATGCAATGGCTCTAGAAAATGCTGCTGCATGTCTGGAAGAAAGTGGTTAAAAACACATGATGATGAAGTTAACCTAAATCTTTCATTGGCTTAAAAAATAGGTCAAGTAATACATTACTAGCTCTGCTCTAAGCCTGTACACAATCTGTAGATTCCAAAGTGAAAGAGGTTTTGCTTAACATTTCTGCATCTACTTTCATTCATGGTATATCTAGGTTAAAATGTTTTGCTTTTCAGAGATGTGACTCCCTTTTGCATTCTTTAAAGTGGAAATTCCTGCGTTCTTTAATGACATTAGTCTCTGACTAAAAAGATGCTTGAATAGATAATTTATTTTACCTGATTTTTAAAACTAAAATGTTTGCATGTGTTAATGCAGAAATTTTCACACAGTTTATATGTGACTTGCAAATAGATTTGTTTCTCTTTTCTCAGTCTCTGACTTCCAGAAGTATCATGAAGTGTTCTGTACAGCGTTTGGCAGACACCATGCGACACGTCGAGACGTTTGTTAAACACGGGGACACAAAAGGTGTGACAAAAATCGCATGCACTTTGTAGCTTCACTTACACAGCCAAGTTCAGCCTGAATCTCTGGGCACTCCCTTCTTTGATAGGAGCAAAGTCTAAAGAACAACTTGACATTAGTTCAATTTCTGACAGCAGAGTTTTGGAGATGCCACCTTCCAAAATGGAGGGCTGACTTCTCGGAAGCTTTGCCCAACTCTGTTTTTTTCTCACAAACTGTAATTTTTTTTGCCACGCGGGCACACAGAACGGCTCTGAGGAGCCGGTTTGCCCCCGATTCTGGAACAGCTTCCTCGGGGTGCCGGGGGTCTCCTCCCGCCTCCCTTCCCTCCCGCGCCGGCACAGGCACCGCCGGCCGCCCGGGCTGGAGCCGGGAGAGATGCTCTCTGCTCCCGGGAGATGTGGCCTGGGAAGCCGGGGCCGAGCGATAAGGAGAGGTGCTGGCAGGGCCGGGGGCAGAGCCCGCCCGGGAGCAGCCGCAGGTGCCGGGGCCGCTGCGCTTCCCGCCGTGCACCGCCGGGAGCATCCCGGCTTTTCCTTTAAAAAGAAAAAAAAAAAAAAGTAATAATAATAAAAAGTTTCTGGCGCGTGTTTTTCGGAGAAAAGGCTGAAAACATAAGCTCTAAACCGACAGCCACTGGTAACACCGGAAAAACGCCCCCACCCGAACTATTCCATGGGAGCCGAAGGGGTGGGAAAAAAGGGTGTTATTTTTAAGCCACCGATGTTTTCCTTAAATACGGGTCCTCCGGTGCTGTCGCTTGTAAGTTTGTTTCCCGGGGGCTCTGCGCCTTCAGTCACGTTAATTAGGGAGGGCAGGAGGGGATACGACCCGCGTACGTGCGACCAGCCGCCCTGCCCTGCCCTCGGCGGGCGGAGCGGGGGGCGCATCCCTGCATCCCGCCCTGCTTCCCTCCCTCCCCGCGCCGGGGGTTAGAAAAGGGTTAAGAAACTTGGCTGGAGAGATGAATGGCGCGGCGCGGGGAGGGGCCGGGCTGCGCCGCGGCGGGCGAGGTGGAAGGCGGAGAGGGAGGATCACGGCTGCGGGTTAGGCTTTGAAAGTCAGCCTCGCAGGCATTGCAGCAGAGCCCCGAGCCGGGGAAGCAGCGCAGCGGAGCTCG
>WEIV01022076.1:69398-106263 GCA_013390005.1 Calyptomena viridis
GAAACTGATCAGTGTTTGGGCATATTTTGAGGACTAACGAAGTGCTTCCATTTTGTTCACTTAGGAAATCTGGTAGAGGGGTTGGTAACTTGCAGAGTGGAGGTGTCCTGCGTTTTTTCTGTAGCTTGGCATTTAATATTTTACAGCAAACTTTTAGGTTTAACATATTTGAACTTGTACTAGATAGGGTTAATAGGCTAGAACAAAAGGTCAAAGCATAAGGCATTAGGCTTAATTAAGGGAGAGCAAGAGTGGCGGGAGGATGTGACAGTTAAATGGGTTTCCCACAGACTAATGTCTGTTACAGTGCAACCATGCCTCAACTTAAGTGGGTTATTTTGTGCAAAGGGCAGCAGTGATTAGCAGTTTGACATGCCAGACATTTCTGGCCAATCCCATCTGTTTTAGAGGTTAAAAAGCATACCTTTATGAGCTGATAGATTGATTTGTGTGCCTGTCTGGTAAAGATTAGAAGTCCAAGGCCGACGCTGTAAATGCCAGTTATAGAATATTATACTTTCCTAGTTGCTCTTTGTTTAAACTGTCAACTGTGGTGTAATGGGGCTAACAGCTATAAAAGTGACTGTGCAACACAGAGAACACGGCAGGGCTGCTGCGGCGAGTGTTTTGAACCAGAAAGGTCCGGGAGGAACATTTCCTCCTTGGTCAGGTTTATTTTGAATGTGAGCCTGTAGGCTTTGGGTGGTTTGCAGTGCTTTGCTTGGAAGGGGAATGTGGTATAGTGCATTCGTGTGTAAGGTTCATGTCTCTCTTTTATGGCATTTGCTGTTCATGTCCTTGTCCAGATGTTACCTGCCTCAGCATGAGCAGTTTTCCAGTTCCAAGCACAATTGGCTAGAGGAGAATTTTGTTACTTGAAAGGTTTCAGTGTTTGTCTGAACTCATTATGCTGTCTGTATCCTTCCTGCTCTGTTGTTGAACTGGGAAAATAGATCCGTATTCTGTTGTTTTTTCTTTGTAGCTGTTAATTTCAGGATAGTTTTTTGTGATTGTGTCATGAGGTTGCCTTAGAAGCCTAAAATAAAATAGGTAGCACAATGAGTCTTAACTGTGTTTCTTGTCATCTTTATGACTTTGTAAAGTCAAAGTTACATTACTATTAATATAAGACTATTAATAAATCGTTGATGCAATAAAACTGTTTTTGATAGTGTTCAAGGTTCATACATAGTTGAAGGTGATTATCCTATTTTAAAATCAAGTAGAGGTCAGACTGTATTGTAAGATAACTGACAGTGGCCTGAATGATATGTGATAGCTTCAAGCCCAATGGAAGTCTTCCTCACTTTAAATAAATACATGATGTAGAAATAAGTTGTTCACTATAAATGTATTTTGTGGTAATATGCTGATTAACTTCCGTTGTATTTCATGACAAGCAGTGAGAGATAGGAAGTCACTTAAAAATTAGAGCTTTCAGCATTACTTTTAAGACACTAAGTTTTTACTTATTCTCTCTCTCTCTTCCATTCAAGCAGTGACACTTGTAGCTAAATATAACTGAGGCATATTAGAGACAAATTAGCATTTAGCACCTTGCATTTAATATTCCTACATTAACTTTTAGAAACCTGTCTAAAATTTCTTGGTTTTCTCCTTGCAAATAAGATTCTTTTCCTTGCTCTATTTAAAAGAAAAGTGGAAGATGGTAACGACTTGCTATGCATACTACAAAGACTGCTGCATGTACCTGAACTAAACTTTTGCTATACTTCTGCTACACTTAGCATCTGTGACCTGTTCCTGAAGAGATTTTTCTAATTTGTCAATAACTCTTCACCTCATGTAGGTTTGTAAGAGCCACCCTAATTTTTCTTTTTTCTCGTGAAAGTCTCTTCCTCTTACTTCTGTTTGAAATATTTAGAAATATTTTCAGTGTCCTTTAGCATGAGCAAGGCAACATCATTATCTTGCAGGTTTTTTAGTAACATGGAGCTGAAATAGGCATATGCAGCATCATGTTTTCCATAGAATAATATCTATTTAAATGACTTGGATCTAATATGTATTTACATGAAAAAATGTCTTGCCCTTCTCTGTGGAGAGAGAAGGTAAACAAGTGTAAATTTTATAATAGTCATTGCCTCTCTTGCACTAAATCATACTTAAATTTGCAGAAGGTTGTTGGCTTGAGAGTTGTGTAAAAAGTGCTTGGCTAGTAAAGTAGGGAGCAGGGAGATTTATCTGATTTAATACTAAGAAAATATTGACAGCTGCATTGATATGGGATTGCCTAAATCTAAAAGCTGTACTTCAGATTTTTGTATATATATATATTTGTAATAATTTCATGGTTATAATACACAAAATGTAATCCTGAAAAAACCCATTAGTGCAGCATGCATATATGCTGTATTTTGGCTAATTTGATTGCTATTGTTCATACTTGCACCGTTATCCAATGTATCAGGAATGGGATGGACTCTGTCTGCTTTTCTCCTGTTTCAGGGCAGAACATACTTTATCAAGTTTCTTGCAACAGTCATTTTTAAAAGTTTATAATTGCTGTTGGAGTGTTACTAGTGTTTACTGCTCTGGATTAAATAATAAATGTTTTTATGTAGCATGCTGAAGATTGTACTTGGATTGTAAATTGAGGGTGTTTTCTCCCACTATTTTAAGGATTTAGTCTAGTCTTGTTGATGAGAGTGGAAGTCTAGGCAGTGATTTTTATTGTGCTAGGGTTTCCCTCTGAGTCTGCACAGTTCATGAAGTACAGAGATGGGGAGTCTATATGGTGGCTTCTCTTCTACTATTCCACTTCCTTCAAAGGATAAATCTCACCAAAACTAAGCAGTTTAGCATTTCAGAATATAATGGCACTATACCAAATATCCAGTAGTTGTCAGTGATGTGGGTGCATTTTTTAAAAACATCTTTCAGTTAGAATATTATAAAACATTTGCATAAGACTCATACAGTTTGTTTGGCCATTGGGCATTAAAATAATTCTGAAGTGTCCATTGTTTTCAACTTTGAATAGTCTTAAAAAAAAAAGGACCTTCAGTCTTTGGTGTTTCAGAGGATTTGCTTTTTTAATTGTTGGAAAAGTAAGTACTTGGTTGGTATCTCTGACTCTTGCAAACTGGGTTAGAAAGGATGCTGCACTGTGTTTGTGTGAACTGGCTGACTGTGGATTTAGCCTTATTTTAGATTTCCATACTCTTTGACCTTGTAGTTGTCGACTTTGGTCTGGAACAATTTCAAAGTCATGTAAATGAATGTAATTAAGGTATTGCTTATCATCTTGGAGAGTTCACAATGATGCTTATTGGCTAGAAAGGTTTGTTTACTTAATATGGAAGGTTAATATAAGGTTAAATTTCACTGTGTAAAATGGCTTCATAATGTTTTTATTTAGCAGCTGAAGAAAGTAGTGTTTGAAAAGGCAAATAATAGTTTTATTTGACCTCCATATGTTTCCTGTTTCTTGCATTATTGGAAAAATTTATCTTCTTTGCACAATCTTATTACAGTTTTCCTCCTTTTACAAAGGGAACCTCTCAGAACTATTTGTAGGCCTTTGTGTATGAAAGGAGCTACATTAAGGAAGGAAGTGCAAAAATATTTGACAATAATTGCTATAAGTAGTCCATCCTCTTCCACTCTGTCTTTGTTCCCCCTCCTTGTTTTTGCATGGATGAGACTGATGCTTTGTTCTTTGGTGCTTCTTTTGTCTTTATTCCCATTGCTGCCAAAATATGTTGAAAAGCAGAATAAAACAGCTGGGAAGAAGAACATCAAGATAGTGGTTTCTGCCTTCATTTCTCAGGCAATAGAAAGAATAGGGCCTGGGCCTCTATTTTCTTGTCAGTAGCTTTCAACTTTGTTTGACTATAGTTGTTTTGCTTATTGTTTATGAAAAAAATTGCTTCCCTCAGTGTGGGGTGTTTTTTTCTTCCACTCAGGAGTTTTTGTAGTTGGCAAAAAGATGAGTATATGAGACGTGTCATGTTAAACAAAATGAAAGACACAAAAACATCCTTTCCTCAAACCTTTTTCATCTCCTGCTTGTGGCTGTTGTTGTAGGAACACAGCTCCTGGATGGAAAAGCAGACCTCTGTGATGGAGTGGGGTGTCCAAGTAAGGCTGTTCTGCCAGTCCTCTGCTAGACTGAGTTTGGTGGGGAAGGACAAAGCTGTGTGAAACTTGGACACAGCTCTTTCTGCAGAGCTGTTCTGGAACCATTGGGGCAACAAAGGCTGCTGGCTGTGTTGACCTGATTTTGCAGAAAAGTTGCTTTTGTGATTTCTTTCTCATCTAACAAGAGTAATATGTGGGTACTCACTGTTGAGATAGGCGACTTCTGATTACTGAAATTTCGTGTGCTAAAGTAACTGCACAACAATGAACATATGCTTTAAATATGCATTGATTCAATGAACAGTCTTATTTGACTGTTTCTGGCCTGTGGAGATACCCTGTAACCCAAGAGCATCCTTCCCCTCCCATTTTTGTAAGAGCTAAAGGTGTCAGGTTCTATTCCGTGCTTCCTCAGTTTGCACGCAGAGCAATAGCTTGATTTTTTTTTTTTTCCTTGAATTTATATTAACAATCATAATTTGGAGTGATCTAAAGGTGCTTTCAAAAGATAGATAAGCAAAGTCTCTCATGAGTGAGATTTGACAAGGAGAGTAAGAAGCTGAAGTTCTAAACCAGAATACAATGATTCAAAAGGATCAGGGGGATGGGGAACACCACCAATAAGTGTGGAATCCTTCACCTTCAAAATCTGAGGGCTGTTGACTTTGGTGAAGCCAAAATTTCACCTGAATTCCAAGATCATATCCTAGTCCTAAAACATCCAGAGTAGTGGATCTCTAGAGGTATATGGAGGGTTGGAAAGGCAAAGCCAGCCGAAAAAGTCACTTTAATCTGTAACTTTGGGCCCTATAATAAGGGAAGAATCTAAGCACCTTTGCCATTCACTTTTGCTTTGCTAACACACTGAGAGCAAATCTGCTCCAAATTGCTCAAAATAGCTATGCAAGAATGCAGAATTTCCTGAAGAAAAATTTTCCATTGCCTCTGGAGCTCAGGATGATTTCTCAAGAATTGATCTTCTCAACTTACTGATCCTCTCAACTTATTGGCGTCTAAGTCTCTGCTACCTTAAGTTTTATCCCGCTACAAAATAAATGCAAAAGGAACACTTAATAAACTGTGCTGATAGTATTTTGTAACCTCTTTGTACTCCTTCACATAGATTTAACCATAGAGATGGAAAGATAACAAGGTTGTGCAGAATCACATTTACTGTTTACTGAACTCTGGCTCATCTTTGAATTACAATATCAAACATGAAAGTTTGATCATGTTTTTTGGATATAGGCCTTGAATACAGGTGTCTTGAGTGCTTGCTCACAAACTTTTTCTTTTAAGCTAGTTTGTTGTATGCCCAAGGTTATCTCAGTATGTATATGACTGAACTGGTTTTTGATCTGAAATGCATAAAAGGTCACTTTGCCAAACTTTATCTTCTGGACTTCAAGTATTACCACTAGTCATTTTCTACTGTGAATGTCCTTAATGGAAAAAGGGTCTATTCATTGTGCCCTTCAGGCTTTCCAAGCAATTTCACTTTTGCCTTGCACTGCTCTGGTTTTGTTTTCAGAGTACTCTAATGTGTGACAGGGGAGATGAACAGTATTTGAACACTATTTTTGGGGTAATGCTGAGTATTTTGGGTTACAGTGCTATATGGTTCCTCCTGCTCTGATGTCTTGCCCAGGCGAACATCAGCTCTATTCTGTCTCTGCAAAACTTGAGCATTAAAGCAGGTCTTAAAATATCCTCTTTATGCTGATGATCCCGCAATTTCTGTGTCTCCTACCTTATGACTATGTTGGTATTTTTTGAGAAAAATTGCTCATGCTTTACAAGGTACCAGGAGCACAAACACAATCAAATTTCCTCTGTTGTGGCCTTTTGGGGATATCGTAGGCCATTGCTGTTCTGCTTCCTAAGTAGATTTAGAGCCTCATATATCAGTTACTCTTTTGGATAATGGATTGTATGAATTTAAAATATCTCCTTTTCCTGTCCTCTGTAAAGGTCACTGTACAGGAGGGAAAGTTGAGTCATGGGCTATAAACACTTGTAGGTCTGCTATCTGATCTAATTGTTGTTTCCTTATTGCTTGGTGCTGTGGCAGGTGAACTTTGTCAGGTTTATCCACAGTGGTGCTGCTGACCATAGTGACCTCCTCCATCCCTCTGCACAAAGTGCCTTCCCTGTAGTGGGGCATGGCATAAGTCAGGGTGTGTTGTCTCCCCTGCTGCTCTTGCTGAGCAAAAAGAGTTGCTTGGAGATGCAGTTGTTCTACAACAATTAAATTCTTTTAATTTAATTGCTTGCCCATGTCACATGGATATTGTCTGCAGGATTCAGGGAATTCTGACAAGATCTCCTGAATTGTACAAGTAGCAATGGTTGTTTAAATAATTCAGAAAAGTAACATGAGATACTGAAATATTTCTGAATATTACAGTATCAAAACTGTAGACAGAAGAAAGACTACAGGAAGGGCATGTCACAACAGGTAGTAATAGAGCTGGTGAAACTAGGAATGTCAAATACTCCTAGGACTGGGAGGAAAGTAATAATGGGAACCATTTTACAGTTCCTGAACACCTGTTGTCTGCCTTGGGATGTCCACATGCTGTGGTTGGCTTTTGGGGTGTTGCCAGTTTTGGAGCTGTGTTTTTTTTGGTTGGCTGATTTTTAACCCTGGTTTTTATTCTGTAGTTAAGCCTTCTATCAAATGACCTTATACATACTTGTTTGGAAGAATTAGGGAAGAGGGCCATCTTATGACATAATTGAACTGGTAGTGATGAGATTTACTTGTAGAAATTTTTGAGTGAGGGGAAAAAAGTATTGATAGAAATTTGGGCAGGTGGGTAAATAGTGTTTATTTTGTATGCTTTCAGATCTTTCTGATGAGTGAGAGCATTTTTCTGGGTAAAACAGGCCTCACTTGGACAGATCAAATGTGAATTACTTAATGTGTCACTTCTAAATACCATTTCTGCAAAAATTGTTTGGAGGTGTCTCATGATTTGAAAGGTACAAATAATGCAACACCCTTCAGTTGTAATAAATAAAAAAAGAGATGGGGAAACAAAACGCATGCTTACCTTTCATCCTGGATAAACAGCCTTACTAATAAAGATAAGAGCAAATATCCTTACTATTTTCTTTTTTTATTTAATCACTAGACTATATTAAAATTGTGTAAATATAAGCATAATTCAGAAACTCACTTTCCTGAATTCTGGCTCCCTGCATGTGCACAGGTGCTGATGTGTTCAGCACTGTATTCTTGTTGTTTACAAGTGAGTTATTTAAGATGTGTAGAAATAACTGGTAATTACTAAAATGAGATCACAGAAGAGAAGAAAAACGTGTCATATCTTCTGTATGACTTTATTAGCTCTTCTTGGTTACTTTGTGTGTACTATTTAGTCTTTGCACATTGTTCATGTATAATTTGTAGAAAACATTTTCTTCTGGAAATGCATAAGTGCTTTGTTGGAGGGGTTCAGTGACTATTTTACAGCCAGGAGATTTGTCTCCTGTTGGATTTGACCAGCACTGAATATTTTGATATGCTGTGATCTGTGGGCACAGCTTTCTCTGTTTACAAGAGCTGTTTACCACTCCTTGGGACTACACACATAAATAATAGTCTGAACTCACATCAGCTCGAATTTTGGTGCACTGATATTGCTCATTGATTATCTTATGTAAAGTAGCTGGTTAAATTTCTCCCTCCACTCCCTTTTAATCACCATTATATTATTTTTCCCAGCTGTTTGTAAGTGGAATAGGAAGAACCAGCTTAATCTAAACTTTACTTCTTAGTGGTTCACACTGACATCAGTGGTTGTCCGAAGTCTCTGAACTGAAGTTTGTTTCCTTTTCAAAAGATGTGTGGTATGTACAGGCTTTCAGGTACAAGACCCTTCTAAATAAAAGTATATGAGTAGACTTTGGTTAAAATTACCACATTTTGAACCAGTGTAACTAAAGTTGTAAAAGTTGAATTATATTTAGTAAGAGAACTGCCAGAAGATATGTGTTATGTGTTTATCCTGTAAAGTCTATATGAGACCTGTCTGTTAGAGCCTAAGCCTGTGCTGGCTACCTTATGGATGAAGACAGATATGCTTATTTATACTCTTTGCTGTGAAAGTTGAGGCTTAGTGCTGGTTTTTTCCTTCTTTTTAAGCCTTGCAGCATTTAATGGGATGGCTTTGTCATCTGCTGTGACAGAAAGTACATATAATAGCATGCAGACTGTAGGAAGTTATGGCTCTTGCCCTCTAAGTGCTGTGTCCTGTTTCTGTGTACAGAAGTGACTCTCCTGTGCCTTTTCTGCTCTTAGTGGGAAAGAAGGGGATGCAAACCTGTGGCATGCTGACTTCCATGTCCTTCCTACCTCCAGGAGTGGAACAGACAGGCTCAATAGGGATATCTGGGCAGAGAGAGGGTAAAAAGTATCCAGACTTGAGTTTAAAAATTAATCTAGGAGGGACATTCTAAAAATAGGCCAGAGCATGTGAACATAATACCTGTGAGAAAGAATATAAAATATTTTGGGCCTAAAAGAGGCTTTTTAGAGGGATAGCTATATGCATCTTTCTCAACATGACAAATTGCATGTTTCTGATGCTTAAAAATTATTCCGGTTCTGAGGGAAACCTGTCCTGGTTTGCTTGCAGTGCTTCCTGCTCTTGTGAGCTTTGACACAGAGTGTGACAGAACATCAGACTTAAGTGGAACACACCTAAATTTAGGGGAAATAGCCCTACCTGTGCACAAAGTGAGCTCTTTTTTAGAGGTAAAGCTTGAGTTTGTGGCCAGTTAACACTGTTTTTAATATGCTAGCTAACATTTATTTTAGTTATTCCTTTTAATTACTATATTGCAGTAAATGTGCCTTTTCCAAGGAGGACAGATAGTCCCTTAACCATACCATGCACTGATTCCAGAGGGGTTCAGCATGAAAATCAATGAAACTGTAGAGTTTTCTGTGAGTAGGTGATTGGTTATTGTTGTTTTCTTTTGATGGAAGGAGATCCAGGGAACAAGTGATCCTGTCCCCCAGGTCTAGGTGTGGTTTTTGTTTCACATGCTAGTGGTTGTTTTGTAATACAGGAGCACAGAAATAGTAGCTGGAAATAGTATTTTGGAGCATAAAACCGCATGCACACACTTAAACAGAGTAAGGATGGGACTGTTAAAGTTTTACAGGCATGGATCTAAAATGTGTGTGCTCTTAAGTTGGACATCCTGAAGAGAGATCTGAGGCAAGAGAGGACATCTCAGGCTTTTATGGCAGCATTTCTGGGTGGATCTTCAGTCTAGTACTGACAAAAAGACCTGGTTATACTTGCATGGAGGCATTATTTAACAATAAAATACTAGAAAAGATGATTGCACAGAACAAGAAAGAGTAGTAACATCTTCCTGGCAGTGTGCTGTAGGAGATTAACCAGTGGAGCAGACAGGGACAAAACCAAGACCAGGTAAGATAACAGGTAACCCTCTCACCATAGTCTTTATTCAGAAACAAATAGAGTAAATAACCTTAGTTTGGTTTTTATCTTTTTTTCTCTCTTCTTGCTAGACTTGGACTACTAGAAGGTAGTAAGAACCTTGTGGGGATACATGATAAGGTGAACTAACAAAATGCTTAAAGCAAAGCAGCCTGCAGGATGAGGGGAGTGCTAGTGGAAGTGAAGGAAAGCGGGGTCTGGAAGTAATGATTTTCTCTGAAATTTATTTTATTTTGTCACTGCCTCCCCCTCAGTAGGTTCACATGAGCCTGCTTGTAGATGATTAACAGCAGCAATGGATTAAAAAAGCCATGGATTAGGTGATTCTCTGAACAAAAAGACAGTTTCCTTCTAAGAGACAGTATCAGTGTTGGAAGCATTCCTTTTTTTTTCTCCCTCTTTATTTTGTCTTCCTTTTCCAATTTTGTTTGTTTTTAGCACTTATCTACAGTAAAGAAAACACATAAGCAGGTGTTTAAGTAGAAGGGGTATTTTTGAGGTGGGCTTCTGAGATACTCTAGTTTTGCTGAAGGAAATTTTATTAAATCAGAAGGCTAACTTGTGTTACGTTCTTTCATTGTAAAATGCAACTCTAGTACGGTTAATAAGTGACTGTTCTAGCCTAGTATTTTATGAAAAGGCACATATTGCTGTATTAACTTCTTAATGCATTTGGTAGTCAAAACTAATGGAAACAAAAAAACCAACTCTCATAAAGAAACATACAAAAAAAGAATTTATGAAGACCACTCATTTTCATCTTTAATCTGTGCAGCTGTTGTCTGCATTAGGAATTTCTGTTGGTAATCCCTGTTCAATAGGTGTTTCAGAGCTTTGCTCTGAAGGCTGCAACAGATCTTTCACAAATGTCTTTCTGTGAATGCAGGAGCAGAAAAAGCATGATTGGATATTTCCAAGCCAAAAAAGCCTTTGGAAAAGCCTTAATAGGTGATCAACATTTTGTTGACTGAAAGTCTGAATATGGAGTCACAGAATATCTTGAGTTGGAAGGGACCCATAAAGCTTATTGAGTCCAATTCCCTGCTCCTTGCAGGACCACCTAACAGTAAACCATGACTAAGTGTCATCCAGATGATCCTTGAACTCTGGCAGGTTTGACGCCTTGACCACTTCCTGAGGGAACCTGTTCCAGTGACCAGCTGCTCTCTCTGTGAAGAACCTTTTGCTCTTGCTGGGAGAGTTGCCAGACTTTCTCCCAGTACTACAGCAAACTGTGGTCCTTCATGTTGGTTTACATGGAGAAATGCAAGTACTTTTTAGAATTAAATTTGTCTATTACGGTGTTTGAACATTTTATACCCTGCACTATATAGAACAGAAAAAACACCCCAACTTCTTAACAAAAAAAAAAAATCTAAAACATTTTTACTTATGTTAGGGTTGGATTTTGTTGTTATTTATTTACTTATTTTAAATGGCACTGGTTAGGTTTTTAGAAAATTATCCTTGACACAATTTTGCATTTGGCCCAAAATTGTTATTCAGAAAATTTGGGAAAAGTGTTAGATATTGTTACTGGCTAAAGAGCTTATATTTTGTGAGGAGAAAGTCTTTTTGTCTCTACACGGGGTTATCAGGTTGCATGCTAAATATTAGCTCAGTGTCTGCTGCTTGAGCTATTGTATTTCAGCTCTGTAAAGAAGTTTTATAACAATATAAATGGGCACTTAACCCATATTGCATTCATGAAGAACTTCAAAAACTACAGTCAGACTCTAATTGCATACAGTTATGTATAATAAAATTGTTATTTCTGGCACTTGGACTTTTGAAAAGCATTAAGATTCAGCAGTGCTTAAATGCAAAGGAACATATTGATTACAATTTGGAAACCTGCTCTGAGTTACAGAGTACAACTATATATTGTCATCTTTTGCTCTTTAAAAATTAATCTATTCCTTTTATGTCTGTGGTATAGAAGACTGTGTTGTTCAAGGTATGTGGATAAGTAAGATGAGCCCCTGGTTGTCTTCTGTTACAGCCGTAGCTTGGAAAAATACATTAATTGAAAGGACTCATGGAGTTTCCTCCTCTTTTTATGAACTCATTTTATACCTGAAAACTGTGGTCTTCATGTACTGTAAGAAATTTATGGAAATAATTGGAATATGTGGAGGAGTTACTCTTCACATGGTAGCAGTTGTTCTAGAATCTGACCTTCTTGTATTGGCTGTGATGATAACTCTGGGATTGAAAATATGAATTTGAATTCTCTTTCTTGTTTGAATAACTAAGGTGCATTCTCAAAATTACTACTGTTGCTAATCAATCATCTTACTCACCTGGGGTCTTTGGTATCAGACAAACATTTCAGATTTTTAGATCTTTTATTCTGGTTTTCAACTCATCAACAGTGATAGCTTTGATACTTTCCAGCCAACACTCTCAGGCATTGTGTTCTAAAGCACTCATTGAATTCTCTGGATGACTAAGAGTCATCTGCTCTTGTGCTCTGGTCAATAAAAAGATGACTTGTTTTTCCAGGTCATCTTTCCAGTTGGACATTGCATGTGCTTTGCCTTCAGAGTTCGTAGAGATAAAAGAAGCAGTAAACAGATAAAGCACTAAAGGCAAGTGGTACTATAGTTTACCAGTCACTGGAGCATTTAATCTGTCCTTTTATCTTTGTGGTTTGTAATTTGCTGTTTTTCTGAGCTCTATACAGCAAGCAGGCTCGCAGCCTTCTGCACCAGGACACAGAAAAGTGTACTTAAGAGGTTGTGTGTCACGGAGGCTGTCTGTGACTTGGTGACCTCCCTGTGAGGCTGCAGGCTTGCCTGTTCTTGAGGCTGCACTTGGTCAGTGCTCCCAAGCTCCAGTCAGCCTGTGTGGAGAGGGCATGAGTGGTAAGAACATGCTCGGGCAGTTCTTCAACAGCTGTGTTGGGTTCCTTTTGGCTTCTGGGTACAATTCAAGGTTTTGGCCTGAGTTGTTTTTAAGCCTAACATGACTTGAGCTCCGCCTGAGAGGCTGCCTGCTTTTTTGGTTCAACATAGCAATTAATGTCAACTGGGATACTTGACCTAGATCATCCTAGTTTTTAATGTCAAGTAGCCATTGGCAGGAAGTTCTTTGAGAAGTACTTTTGACTGTGGAATGTGCTCCCAACCTGGTCTGGTGGAGTCAGCTTGCTGAGTGGGCTCATTGCCAAGCCTATCTTATTTCTTTGCCTGTGGAGATGAGAAATTGCTCAGTGCTTCTCCTGTTTTCTTTTGCTTCTGAAGGAAGGCAGGTGAATGTGAATTTATAATCGCTACACTAAGATTTTTCCACTTGAGCCATGTGGGAAGATAAATGAGAGATATTTGAAAGAAAAGATAGCATACGTGTCTTTATACGTAAGGGCTTTTTTCCTGAGAGAATTTAATTGAATGTTTTGCATGAAAGCAAGTTTGAAAGTATGGCAAGTTGAATTTACATAGGTGCTGTTTTCTTTCAGCTTTGTGGAATTCCCTGTAGTTCACAGGCATCGAAAGCTTCCTTCCTGCTGGAAAAGGAGATTTGAAAAACTGTTAAAACCTTTTGATTCCTGAGTGCTTTAAGCTTAAAGGACCATGCCTGGGTCTCGCATCTGAACAGACTGTAGTAGGGTTTGCTTTACCCCATGCAAAAGTGTTTGGTGCTTGTGTCCTTGCTATGCCATTTCCAATGACATTGGTCAGTTCTGTGAAGAAAAACATTCAGGAGCGAAAGTAGTTTTGAGGAGGAAGGATTTTGTCTGGAGTGCCATGTGGCAACTGCACACCAAAGCTGGAGCCAACTGTTGGAATATAAATACAGTCATAACTTTGTCCTGGTGAAGCTCTGGTCTGCAACTACTGTGAGATATCTTGAGGTTTATTGGCCAGTGCCCAACAGCCAACCAAGATGACTATGGTTATAGAAAGATATGAGGAGATATCTTAAGCCCCTGCATTTGTTAATTTGGAGAGCCAGGACCCATTTCTAAGAGTACATGTGTGTCACATCTCATTTGCTCTGGTGAGAGACTGTATGGTCCTGCAGGACGAGGGAGTTCAGCTTGCATGCCTGCTTTGGACAGGATAGAAAAAAATTTAACCACTTCACTGTCCTGAACACATTTTAAACCTTTTCCTGTCGGTCTGGCTTCTGGAGAGCTTTGTAAATAAGGCTTAGGAGAAGAAAGAATAGGAATTAGAGGTTAGAAATAAGGAAAAAGAAAACAAGGTAATTTGTTTCTGGAAAAGGTTAAGAAATAAATTGGAAGTAAAATTAGAACTGGAGAACATTCATAGCTTTAATTCTTGACTATCCAATAGAAATGAGGGCTCTATAAGGAAAAATAAGAGCTAACAGAGGTGATAAACCTGATCAAGTGGCTTGATTTAAAGTCAACAAAGATTCACTGGCTTCAGCAGATTTCGGATAATGCTTTTATTTTAAGTGTAGAACAAAAGAAAAAGGGCTTAAGAAATAGAAAACTTAAGGAAATAAAGTAGAAGAAAGAATATAGGTCACACCTAAAGGGAAAGAACTTCTTAAAGTCTTTTTAAAGACTGGTAACAAAGAGAGGAAGTTTCTATGCTAATGAGAAGAGTTAGTACCCATAGCCAGGCAATACTTGTGACATCTGAGGGAAAAAGTGCCAAAGGAAAAAGTGCACGCTGACGACTAATGTTGAAATAAACATACTAATTGGTGTCATGTAAGTAAAAGCAGTTATGTGAAGGACTGGTGATACCCAGGAGCAGGCATCCACTGTATTGAGTGGGAAATGCTGAGCACTTAAAATCAGTAGCAAAACACTGATTGTGTTAAATGGAGAGGATTTAGGTGGTGCTTGAGCAGTGTGGGATTTGTCTCACGCGTGTTACAAACGTCTAACTCTGGAGTGGAAGGTGGGGGGAAGACCTTGTATGTATTCAGCAAGGAGAAACGGGAATCCTGTAGAACTCTTTCCAAGCAGGGAAGAAAAGCAGGCACTTGTAGGGTGTGATTCATTTGACCTCCTTTAGACATGAGTTCAGCAGAAGAGTCTAGTTCTTCCCATGGGCTGTAAAGGGAGACTAACATGACCTGTTCAGATACAGACACCTACACTGTAAACATCTTCATTTGGTCAAGTGAATTCTGGCTTGGCATCCACATCTAAGGATGGGAAGACAAGGGTGCTCTGTTATTACAGCTTGTGGTTGAGTGTCAGATGCCCTCCGTCCTACTTGAGTGAAGACTCAACACGTTTTCAGAATGGAAGTTGGCATTCCAGGGCCACCAGAGATTTGCCCAGGTTGGCTAATGATTCCTGCTGAAGCATTGCAAGGGCATCGCCCTTGTGCCATCTCTTCACAGGCAGCAGAAGCCAATCTGCTGTGAATCCTTACTCCTCTCGTGTCCCTGCACATGGGCACCAGCTGTAGATTCAGCTACGAGGCCGAGTCCTGTCTAAACATGAACACTTGTATGGTTCACACAGCTGTGGAACAGGAAGAACCTTCAAAGAGCTGGGAGCAGGGGCCTGTTGAGTTTCCCACCCCCCCTCTGGCAGTGGCTTTACAGGTGAGTGTGGGGAGATATGACAAGTGGTCACAGTGAGCTCCACTGTTACTGGAGAGCACAGGGTGTGTTCTGGTGACAGGCTTGGTGTTCACCCACTGCGCATTTGGAGAGCTGTGAAGAGTATATGATTTATTGAAGCTGGTTCCTGGGTGAAATTGGAGTGTTGCATATTGTGAAATCGGGCCACATAAAGCACAATAATTCATGTTTTGTTGTTATTAAGTAATTTTGGACTATAAGTAACATGCAGATGTTACCATTACCTTGTTTCTATTGTATGCATACAAATGTGTTTTTATTACCTCATAGCTTTCGGATTTTTGTTTATGCTGCCAAACTCCTGAATAAATAAATATATATATCTTTATTTTGTTTGAAAACTCCACGTATTTTTTTCCATATCGAATTTTCCATTGGTTTATTTGGAATGCCAGCGTATTATATGGTGGCTGCAGAATTCTTTCTCTGGGTATGCAGTATAATGGATGTCTCTGGAACATTTTTTTTCTTTTTTAAAAGAACAAAACAAAAAAGCTTTAATATTCTGTCATTGTGTGATGTATTAAATTTTTCACGAAATTTTTGATAACTTCAAATCAAAACAGGTTCTGTATTAAGTTGTATTAAAATTCAAGACAGTGGAGTAATCCTTATTTTAAGAAAAGGAGGAGTGTCACATGACTTACAAATTATTTGATTCAAGTATATTTTAAAAAGTAGCCTTGTTGAGTGTCTTCATTTTTATTGCAGAAAAATGTAAACAGATCATTCTCATTATTACATTTATTTTCTGAAAGTGCTCATTGTCTCTGTAGAGGCTCATTTTATAATGTATGCATCGGGTAATGAAAATAATAATTAAATTCTTTCACAATGAAACTGTGATTGGGAGGAGGGTGGGGGTGGAGAAAACTCAAGCTAGCTTAAGAAAGCTCATACTCAGTAAAGCTAGCTAATTGACTGGTAAGGCTGATTCTTCACCTTTAATGTATTTTAAAGCTTAAAGTTATATTTTAGAGGTGGATCCTGTCTTTTTTTTTTTTTTTTTTCCTAATTGGCACTCCATATGTGGAAACATCACTTTCTTTTTTTCCTTCTTCTTTTGTTCTTCTGGTATTTTTTCCCTATTTCCTGCTCCTCTGTCCTCCCCATTTCTTCTTCCCATTCTCATGTACGTGTTCTGACCTTCAGCCATTAAGGAGTGACTCTTGTACTGGGGCTGTGAGTGACCCAGGCACTGACTGTGAATGGTTTGAAGAAGGTGCTGCTGGAGAGGTTGGAGAGGTCTGAGAGTAGGTGTCCCAGTTGATCCAAAAAGTGCACAGGGTGATGAGCCATAACCAAGCCCTATCAAAGTCCCTCAGTTCTGGGTAAGACAAGGATGTAATCTGGAGTTCAGTAGTAAACCTGGTGTGAATTAAGATACAGCTATTTGAGTGAGTGCCTGTATGCTGATTGAAATGTGGGAAATAATGTAACATGACTGACCAAAAGTATCTGGATTAAATCTGATTTGCTTTTTTTAGTTCTTAATCTCCCTGCTTTTCATTTTGTTACTGCCCATTTTATTTGTTTGTTTGGGATGGTGTGCTCTCCTAATCGGTTTTTCTAGAGCTTTTTGCATCCTTCTTTTAATTTTTTAAATTTTTTTCTTCATTTATACCCTATACCTAAGCACTGTTGACTTTTCTGTATATCCTCTGCATTTCTTTCAAGGCATATTCAAAGAGGCTTATTCTTGAGTTACGTCCTGGAAATGATGAAGCAACATCAAATATTTGGAGAATTTAGGACAAACTTATGCCAGTGCCCAAGCTCAGTGTAGTCCTGTGTGTCTGTATTCATGTTGTTTTGTAGGCACAGATTCAAGCTGAAATAGTCTTACAGCCTTGGACTGTGCAGTGATTGCTCTTGTGTAGCAGAGGGAAGGAAAATGAGGTGGGAGAGGTGTTGGAGCTGGCTGGGTGTAGGTGATTCAGCTTGGGGAGTAGTAGTACCAGGGAGCATTGGTTTTTAGAATGCTTTTCAGTCATATCTGAGGTCTGGGATGGCCTGGATCCATATAAAATATGATTTTTGGGAAGGCCTGTCTGATCCACGCATGAGTGCTGCATGTTTGGTATGGTGTCCATTTCCTTTTTGAGCCTAATCACTGTAATATTTGAATAAAATGGATGTATAACCTACTTTATTAAAAAAGGCAAATGGTGTACAATATTAAGATTCACCTTGCATGAACAAAAAACTAAGTGACTGTATTTGAAGATGCTGTTCCATCATTAACTTAGACACTAATTTTGGTCTTTCTTGAGCTCATTTAAACCTTGTTTCAGTCATCACCTGTAGTAGTTTATTCTACTACCCTTAGCATTAAACACTTCTCCCAGAGTAAATTAAATACTTTTCCCAGAGTAAACTTTCTGGAAACTTAAGGAAAACGAGGAGAATTTGGTGATTAAAAGCCAAGTTTGGCATGGCAAAAATTTGAGTTTGAGGGTTTTGCAACTACGTATGCCTATTGCAAAAGTTTTAAGTGAGAGAGAACCTGATGGAGAACTGTAACTCTGCAGCTTGGTTTCTGCTGCTCTCTTTGGCTGTAATGAGAGAAAGCTGAGCCCATGGGTTACTCCTATACTAGTGGCTGCTCTGGAGGAGGGGAACCAGCAGACCCCAAGGCTCTCCTCTTACCTGCCAGCCTCCATAAAAAGCAGCTGCATCATCTGGCACAGCTTCCCTCTCAAAGGAATGGTTGCCAGGAACTTTTTTTTCTTAAATGAGTTGTATTTTGAGAGTAGACTGTTTACTCAGTGTTTTGTTTACATCCACAGAGCTACAGTTATACATCTGACTAAAGGGGGAAAATCTTTTACAGGGACATTAGCAAGTTCAGCAGGTTGGAGGCATTAATTTTTTTTTTTTTTAAAGAGTGTGGGATGTTGTGTCATACATTTTTTGGCCAGAAATTGGGTGTAGGGAGACCAGTAACGGAGAAGGTAGGAGAGTATAAGTGCCATGTAAGGCTGATAAAGGAAAAGGACTTGCCCACTTGTACCGTGTAACAATAGACTCAGAAATCAGTGTTCTAATCATGTCCAGGTTTGTATTGTGCTTTGGGTGGACCAATACTGACTACTGAAAACTGAAATCTTAACTACCCTGAGGGAAGAGCATAACTGAAGTTGTTGCAGAAGTATGGGCACCTTCCTTTTGGGAATTGGTAGCATGGTGTATATAATGGATAACCAGTGTTTCTGCATTGCTGCATGGCATTGAGGGACATATGTCATGTTAATGGTCTAAGAAAGTGTGACGTTTTAGAAGCTCTGGACATTTAAAGTGCTTTATTAGATTTATTTTGTTTCAAACAGCCGAGAAATGCGAAGTTGTTTTCCTGATGGGTAGATGAAAGGATTTGCTGCAAGTTCTTTATCATTATGAAAGACTAGCAAATCCAGTTTTCATGTGAGTTGGTAAATTTTTATGAATAATTGGTCAAGTTAATTAAATTATGCATTTCAGTTGTGGTGTTTAGGTTTTTTTCACACCACTAATTCTCAGGTTTTTAGGACAAGACTTGTCCTAAAGACAGACATCTCATACAATTCATCCACAAAAAACATACTGGGAAGGGGATTCATTTTTTAAAATTACATTACACGGTCCAGTACCTTCGTTCCAAAAGCACATCTATGAGTCTTCATTGTTGTTGAAATTATGCTGTTTCTCAATTGCATTCCTTGATTTCACTGTCTACCTAAGGAAGGGGAAGATAGCCATATTTCTGATGATGATTGGTTGGTATCTGTGAGATCTTCATATTTTTCTGTGTCAGTCATGAGCATTGATCTGTTCTTGAATTTGTGGACTCAGTTTTGCAAGTTTTGTGTTTGTCCCATCACCTGTCTGTCGTCCCCCCTCATGACTAGCTGGCTTTGAAGCCAGTAGGTTGATTCATGTCATTAGATTTTTCCTGCTTGGTTCAGTCACTGTTGTCGTTGTACTCAACGATCCGTTTGCTTATTGTGAGGTTAAAGAGGATGATTCCATGGCCAAAAAGCTTTTTCTATATTTTTAACTTTGCAGCTTCCTCCTGGTAAATGGAAAAACTGACTAGAAGCCTACTTGATTTTTATTAGAAATTCTAGCCCTTACAATACAGAAAAGTTTGTTAATAAGGCAAGAAATAACTTTGTGCAGTTACTTAGATGTGATGACAAAGAAACATCTGCTTGAAGAGCTTACAATGACCCAGTTTAAATGGTCTGCACAGTGCTAAAACCAGTTCTACAGTATCAGATTTTTTTTTTCTTTCTCATTTTGAAAGAATCAAAGATAAATGTCATAGGCATTAAGGAGATGAGCTATAATAAAACATATATGGATAATATGGCAGAAGTCCAATAGCATTAGTATGCATGGTCTGATTGAGTTGTGGTGGCAGCTAGCAGTCACTCTCAACTTAAAGCTAAATGTTACTTAGTGAGCACGGTGAGCCTCCCCCCAGGAACTGTTCCTGTTTTGAAAGGAAGAAATTCACCCCAGTTTAAGACATTTCTTGACTGGTTTGGTGTGAAACCTGTTGGTTTGGAGAACTAATGTTCAACTTCTTCAGGGAGCCGCATTTGTCACGGAGGGTCTGGGCTGCAGGTGACAGTGTCTGTAGTGGTGTGACCATGTTAGGATGGAACATGTATGTGTTATAACAGAAACCTCTGGGCAATAATCAGTTGTGCTGACACAGGGCTGGTGGTTATAACAGACGTGGGGCAAAATTCATGTATATAAACAGACATATGGCAGTTACATGAGCACATCGTTACCACATGATAATTTCTGCCCAGTTTTTTGATAGAGCAGAGGTTGCAGTTTCTTATGAAACATAGCAGTGGGAAATCAGATATGAGAGTAATTCTCCTAGCCCTTGCCTGCTTCCTTCCTATATCTAATTAGCCATTGGGGAGGACAGCAAGGAGTGGGCAGTTGGCCAGATAAATTGTTACAGTGGATTGGATCTGACCAGCAAGCTGTAGCTTGGGCATTCCAGTTTGGATTGCAAAAAAATAAAGATTTATGTGAATTCCTGACTGAGCTTGCCTTGAAAAGCATGTGTGCTAGATGTTGATGGCTGTTATTTTTGAAGACCAGGTTCTTCCTGTGTTCTTAAGCAGCAGGCTTTTGGAAGATCTTAGTAGTTTCTTTTCCACGATTATCTATTTATTCCCTCTGCTTAGGGCGGGAGTAATCTTTACTGCTTCTCTGCATTATTACATGCTTCTTGCAAGTGTTCAGGCTTTTACTTTATTATCCTTTGGAGACTCTTTCACAGAGAAATGAACCTTGATGTCAGGTGATAGTGAGCATGAATATTCCAGAGACAAATTGCTCCTGCTGTGGAAAAACTCATACGTAAGAGAATTAAGGGAAGGAAATTTTCCATGTGGTTCTTGCCATAGACATTTCTTGTCTATTCTTTACACTGGGATTGTGAATGTGATAGATCAGACGAGAAGGCTGCCTCATGAGCATGGGAGATTCTTTGGGTAACGCTGGGATACCCATGACATAGAGCCATCTGTGTAGGTGAACTCCATGTACAGTTGTTTTTGTTGATTGTCTTATGCTTTTGGAGGGTACTATAATGTTAATTTTGTTCTTAGGAGCAAATAAATTAGGTGGCGATGGTAACAATCGTACTACTGGCAAAATACTAAGAATTAGACAACCTTGAATGGACCATTTCACACCTTGAGAAGCTCAGGTTATGCTTTGTGGTGTGCACTAAATAGAAACTTAATGTGTCTTCTGAAAAAGCAGAACAATTTTGGTGTGCTCCATATTTTCCTAAGCCATTACTTTGGCAAGATGTGCTGTAGTTTGAAAAATGGTTACGAATACGGAGCTGCCATGTGGTCAGTTATAGAGGCAATGTGTTGAGGCAGAGGGGTTTTGTTTGCTGTAAGACAAATGAGAGGCTTTGTTTCTAAAAAGGTCTATCTATTGTTCCTCAGAAAGGGAGGAGAACAGTTCAGAATAAATGCCTAACAACTTTCTCTTCCATTACTTTTTATTATTTTTATTGTTATGATTTATTTTAAAACATTATTGGTTCTTAAGGGCCACTTCCTTCCTTACTTAAGCTTATGGCTTTGACTAGAAACAGGATAAATCTCACTTTGTCATGCTAAAGTTTCTGTTGACTTGAGTATGAGATTTTAATCACTACTTTTGAGTTATATGCTAGGAAATAGTTAAGGGGTCTAAAACTTACAAAGGTATTAGAGATTCATAAGTATTTGAATTTCTAAGGTTAAAAAAAGCCTAATACATTGTAAATATAGAGGTGTGCTACAAAGTGGGAGTCCCTGGCTTGAGTGTAAGGCAAAGCATCTGCAGTTCTAAATTGAGAATGTTATAAAGTGAAATTAAAAAATGGCAAGAGAAGGACTGTGGTAGATGTGTTTCTGACACTCTTGCTGGCTGGAGAGCAGAGGAGATCTGAGTCACTGTACAACCTAGGAATTAATATCGTTGAAGTAAAATGAAGCCTGTTTTGGAGAAGGAAATGCTGTTGGCAACTGAGTACCCAAATACACTTGATAACCAGGAATCACTGCTGACTGATGTTTGCTTCAGCAATTTTGTTGGACACATGGCAGCAATATTACAGTGTGATCATTGTTGGAACTGTACAAGTGTAATTCACTCTTCTGTTGAGTTTCTCTGGTTGTCAGCTTCTTACTCTGTTCTCATAGTGGCCTGGGGTCCCAGGATGAAGTGTGCATGTTTGACATAGATGCACACATGTGGAAATACAGTGTAGGTATACAAAGCATGGCTGCCTGCCATACACTTCCAGTTTTTCACTTCTTATGGCTAGTTGTATTTTCTGTAATCAGGATGCTGCTTTTTGCTGTGTAATAGCTGAGATTTCCACAGACAAAAGAATATTTAAACAAGAGTATTTGAAGGTGAAAATTGGCAATATAATGTTTCAATGATGATGGAGAGACTGATGTATTTGTTAAAAAAAACAAAACAAAACAACCAAAACCAGAAAACCCCCAAAACACACTGTTTTCACAGGCTTGTGTTTTTTTGTTTTGGTTTTTTTTTAGCAGTCAGGTGCTGACAAAATATTAATAATGAGTACAGCACAATCATAAGTGTAAATAACATAAGTGCTTACTTATATTACCCCCCTTCATCTCACATCCTTAATTATAAGAAGAAAGGAGTGATAGAGAAGTTTAAGGAGGTTAGTTGGGGTAATGAGAGATGATGCCTGAGGAACAGGGAATCTCGTTTAACTTTATAAAACGTAATATAAACAAACTTGTGAATTTTTTTTATGTTGCAAATTATTGTTGAATGTAGGTAGCTCCCAACCCCACCCCCACTTTTAAGTGTAAATTTAGAAAACGTTGTGTCTGGTGGAACAGGGGAAGGAGCTCAAGGACCTCATTTTATACTGGATGCCTTCAAAGGCTGAGTGGGAGGTGTAGCTTAGACTTGGAGATTGCAGGAGTTTAAACTGATTTTTATATCATGTTCATACCTTCCAGATATAGGTGGGTGCAGAGATTGAAGGCAAAATTAGAGCCTATGGTATTAAAGGTAGCCAAGTAGAATTACTAACAGACAACTGATTAGACAACTTTAAAGGGTGTTTTTCATCATTTAAAGATGTTTCCAGACATGACTTTGCTCTGAAATGCACTTTAAAAAAATTCTGTGCACTGCAGACAGCCAAAAAGCTGTGCTTGTGAATGTTAAAAATGACCTTGAGCAGAAGAGCTCAAAGGTTGTTGGTGGCTTTGTGCTGAATAAAATAAACTGGCACAGCAATGAGAAAAACCTGCATTAAGGTTCAGGGTCCTGATTCAGCAAAACACACTTAATTTCAAATACGGATACAGTCCTTATTCTTCTGTGAATGCTCATGTAATTCCTGATCAGAACACAAGTTAAATATTAGAATAATTCATATTCATGAGTGTATGTAATATGAAGTGTTGATAATGTCCTTGCATTGGTATCTGAGACATCTGAAGCAGAAAATGAACCCCCCGAAATGGGTAGTGCTGTCTGTGCAGATTGTCAGCCTTGCTTTTTTGAGATGCACCTTGTGGAAAAGTGTCCCCGGGTTTGGAAATTAATATTTTTGACAAAAAATCTGCAGACTTTTGGTGCTGTGAGTATTTGAGAGTTGTTTGAGAGTTGCAAGCTTTACTAGCAAGCTGTGAAAGATGCCTGGCTGTGAGTTTGGGCATTGGAATGGGCTGCCCAGAGACGCAGTGGAGTCACCGTCCCTGGAGGTATTTAAGAAGAGGCTGCATGTGGCACTTAGTGCCATGGTCTAGTTGACACTGTGGTGTTAGGTCAAAGTTTGGACTTGAGGCTCTTGAAGGTCTTTTCCAACCTATTTGTGTATTGAGGTCTCAGTAGAATAAGGCTGTTTCATTTGTAGTGGTATCACAGAATCATAGAATGGTTTGGGTCCTTAACGATCACGTAGTTCCAACCCCATTCCATGGTCAAGGACACCTTGTACTACACCAGGTAGCTCAGAGCTCCATCTGGCCTGGCCTTGAACATTTCCAGGGATGGGGCAGCAACAGCTTCTCTGGGCAACCTCTCTTGCCCAGGCACTGTTCCCCTGTTCCAGTGCCTCACCAACCTCACAGTGAAGTATTTCTTCCTAAACCTACTCTCAGTTTGAAGCCATTGCCCCTTGTCCTGTCACCAGAGGCTCTTGTAAATAGTCTCTCTCCATCTTCATTGTAGGGTCCCTTCAGGTATTGGAAGGCCACAGTTAGGTCACCCTGAAGCCCTCTCCTTCTCCAGGCTAAACTATCCCAATTCTCTCAGCCTTTCCTCATAGGAGAGGTGCTCCATCTCTCTGATCTCTTGGTGGCCTCCCCTAGACTTGCTCCAGCAGGGCTGGACCCCAAGGCTGAATGCAGCTCTCTATAAACTCTAATAATAGACTTCTTTTTTTTCTTGTGGATGTGGAAAGGATTACTGTATTTGATCACTTTAATCTACATTATCCAGTACTTCTTGCCCTTAACTGTTACTGTCAAGTAGTAGTTAATTTATTATATACAAGTAGTATATTGTGTACTAGTTTAAGAACACCAGCTATATCAAGGGTACTTGAAACTAATATGCTAATGATAAGGCTTTTTATGAAGTAGATGTACCTAATATTTCATAATAGTATTAATTTTCACTTTTCAGGTGTGTTTTTCTTTGTAGCCATTCTAATATTCATCTCTGCTAATGTTTTAGCTGTTATTTCAGTACTTCGTTTGTATCCGGTGGTGCTTCCTTTTTCATGAAAACTTTTATTTATTATATTAATACCGCTAATATATAAGTATACTAGCACTGTAAAGGACAATATATGAAATTATCTATTTAGTCATGTTACTTAAAATAAGTAGCCCTCCTTACCTAACTTGCACTTAAAAATCATTGTGCTGCCTATAGGTAGCTCACAAAGTGTAACAATGTATAATAATGAGAATCATAATTTACAACTTTTGTCTCTAGAAGTCTTGTTGACTCTTAGACCAAGGGCAGCAAAGCTGGGAGATGTGGTCAGTCACAAGATGGTTTTTCATCTGTTTCTCATTAATACCAGTGCCAATGGGAGTAGCTGTGTTTGCTCCCAAGAGAATGTTTTTGTCAATCGCAACTTTAGCAAATTTGTTTTTATATAACTACTGAGTTCAGATGGGAAGAGAATACATTATATTGAGTTCTGCCATCTTTATCCCTTCTTTTTTTCTGATGCACAGAGGTACACTGCATAGGAAAAAAGGCTTATGCTTAAATAATATGAATGTTGTGGAGTCAGAATCGGAAGTTACAAAGTGGCAGAATTAAGCTTGACCGAGCAACTCGTACTTGGATATATTTACATTTTGCATTGTAAAATGCTGGTCCTGTCCTCTGTGTGTGCTGGTGTGAGCATGCCTGTGTAGGGAGCCAGGTGGGCTGAGAACAACCCAACCCTCTGCAGCTTGCTGTCTGTGAGAAATTGTAGCCACAAAGATGACTTTCATCAGATGGGTAGAAATTAATGACTGTCCAAGTTCAGGGATGTTCTGTTGTCACAATGGCTGTGGTTTGGTTGTGTGGGCATTCCTGTAGCTGCTGTAGGTTTGGAGTTGTGGGTAAGTGCTGTGTGACTGCACTCACTGCTTCTGTCTGAGACTCCTGGGGACAGCCTGATTTCGAAAGTTTTCACTAGACTGTTGTTGCCCTGAAAGAAAGCTGCTAATTTATATTTTTGGCTTTTGGCTTCTACTTTTGGCAGGGCCACGCAATGTGTCCCATACTTGGCAACAACAGCTGCGTGGCTTGAAAGCTTTCACTGCATCTTTGAATCACCCTGCTCAGCTGAAATATTGCAATAGAAGTTCCTTGGTTTTGTTTTGGGGGTTTTCACAACACTTGGTGTTTGGAAAACCCATAATATGTTTTCATCTTGTTACACGTTGGAGAAACTTAAGAAAACGTGAATGCTGCCTTGTCAGCTGTGCGTTGTGTGAAAATAAGTGTTTTCTGCTAGGCTGATGTAACATATGAACTACTTAAACTGGTCTCTTCTAATCTGTCTTCCTGGTAACTGTGGGGTAAACTAGAAAGTTTTCTAGGAAACACATCTTAGGACCCAGCACTGCAATAATTGTGTGATAGGCTAAGTGACTAAACATTATTTGCTTGTTTTTGTAAAACCACAGCTGGCTGCCTATATGGCATCCTGTCATTCAAAGGCTGCAGAAAGGACACCTTTCTGCACAAAGATTGGGGAACCCATGGGTGTGAATCTGCTCAATCTCCATTTGCCAAAGTCCCTGGTGTGGTGGAGAAGGCACATGAGGTGGTGTGCTGCCTCTGTGTAGCCTCCTGCTCCTCTGGGGCTGCAGAGCAGAGGTATCTGAGCCCCGAGGGCAGAGCAAGCCCTGAAACTGCTCTAAGTAATCACAGGCATTCTTCTGACATTCGGGTGCCCTGGGAACACCGTGGCCCTCTGTCCAGGAGTAAAAAATGCCTTGGAAACCTTGGTAAGTCTGTGGAAAAGCATCTGTATCATGCAAGTTCCTTCTCTGCTGATACAGAAGGCACTGTCACTGATGTTAGTGAAAACTAATGCCTAGAATTGTTAAAGCCTTATAACAAGGAGGGTGTTTCATGAGAAGAGCTATGGTTCTTGGAAGTGATGGAATGAATCTATTTTAGTGATAGGTGGAGGGTAGTGTTATAGCAGTTGTGACATAACTGCCAAAGCTGTGTCCTTCTTCAGTAAACTTAAATGTGTTTTGTTACTGTGTAACAGACTATAATGCTTAAAAAAATGACTCTACAAAACCAGACTAAACGAAGCCCTTAGTGCTTAACCATAGAAGAATAACAACACCCTCTGCTGGTACGAGTGACTCCTTCCTCATATTCTCAAGGACTTGCCTGGCAGATATCCTAGAAATAGTAAAAGAGAGTTCTGAAGTGTTATGCTGGCTTCTTTTGATTAAGCTGAGGTTATTTTACCCCAATTGTATTTATTTTTTTCCCTCTAGAAATTTGACAGTTTAATCTGACGAATAACGTGCCACCACTAAAACAGATGGGGAAGAAGGTGGTGATGTGTTTTTCTCCACTTTCAGATGTGGGAATCCATGTTGCTTTCTAGCTAAACATACAGAAGGCTACTTCTAGTTGGCAAACTCCTACTGGAAGTGGAGTTGGAGATTCTGTGTGCAAAAACGTTTCTGAAGACAGCACACATCCCTTTGAGATGCCGATAGTTATATTCGAATAATGCTGCCAAATCCATTAGATAAGCTTGTGGTTTCATAGAGTAACCATGTGTTCCTAGGGCCTTTCCTAGAGGTTATCTCTGCATGCTTGCTCAAGTTTCTAGAAAACCTCTGTGTCACTTAGGATGATGAGCAGTCACAAGCAGGCAGGCCGGGTGGTTAATTTATTTATTTTTGCTCCCCAATACATACAGTCATGCTCTCAAACTCTTGTTACCCCATTGCATGTTCTCTGCTCTGCTTTCTTCCTGGCTCGGGATGTCTGACAAGGGAACACAGGTTAAGATGAGAAGTGGTCACTCTTTAAGAGAAATTAAATAAAACCTCGTAAAAATAAAATCTCATAAAACGTTTCTGGTGGCTGCCAAAGCAACACTCCACATGTTCCTGACCCTCCTCTGTTTACCTGCCTGGCCTTAACACGCAACAACATGCTGTGATAGGCACTACTGCTTTCACTTGGAAAAATCATCCTCACCCAGGGTGTTTGTGGAGGGTGTGGGGGTTAAGGCACTGAGCATCTTCTCTGCAGCTTGTGATCTATGTCTGTCCCGTCACTGTGCTGGAAAAATGACGTTTTCAGCTGCGGGGGAGGTGAGGGATGGGGATGGCTGTGCAGGGGGAGCCGTCTGGGTGCTCCCTAGGAGTAACAGAACCGTTCCTAGTAAACGATTGCTTACATAATTTCGTTATGAAAGAATGCTGCTGGTTCAGCCGTGCTCCTCGGTGGGTTTTAAAGCGTCTCTCCAGCTTGCCTGCGATGTGCTGCCTCCTGCACGGCAAGGGTTAAGAGGAGACAGCATCCTGTCAAAGACCTTGTTTTTAATTTTGCCTCTCACACTGGCACAGATCCGGCTAAGAGCAGCCCAGATTAGTTCGGAAAACCTTTGAAGAGATTTAAGATGTCCTTCAGCCAGTTTGAAGGTTTTTGTCTTGCAAATCCAGTACAAGGGCGCCTGCAGGCATCTCGACCCTTGCTGTGCTGCTGATGCAGCTCAAGGTCACACTAACCCGCCCTGTGACATTCAACAACACACACACACACACAGAAATTATGCGGTGAAACTGCTTCAGCATTCAGCAAACCAACAACTTCCTCAGTTCCTCACTAAAGGAAGAAGTGTATATTTTTTTTCTTTTTGTCGTGTTTTTTTTTTTTTTTTTGGCTTGGTAGATTTTTGCTGCAGGAAATAATCCAGGATTTCTGGTGTGTGTGATGACAAGGTCATTTCTTAATTAGAACACATGTAAAGAACAAAGCTAAATGGCTTCAAAACAGCTTTGTAGTTGATGGAGAGGATTTAAATTATTTAAAGAGATAGTCACCCAAGTATGATGGAAACTGAATTCTAAACACATTAACTCTTTCAGTCCTCTACGGTTTCCATATGCTGCTCAAAAGAAAATGTCAAACTTGATGAGCATTACTGCAACTACTGCTAAATGAGCAGTTTTACATCTATCTATAGTTAGTTTTCTATTATGCTTTCTCTTATCAGAGTTATGAAAGCAAGATATGTATTTATTTTCTTTTATTAAACAGTGAAATACTCACTGGCTAAAGATAAAGAGAGAGCGATAGGAAATTGCTGGTTGGAGATCAGTGACTTAGTTTCTACTCTGTCATATATTTTGATGAATGTATTAGCATAAATATATATATATGTGCATGTGTGAGTACATGTATGAATTACAATGCAAGTATACAGGAATTCTTCAGAACTGCCTCTAGGAGAAATCTGGACTCCTGTCCTCAGTGCTCTATGTGGCTGCAAGGTATAAAAACATAAAGAATGTAAATTAGGGAAAGGGGAATGAAAGGAGAAAATTGACAAGAAATGGCAACCTTACTTAGTTTGAAATGACTGAGCTGGCTGTGAAGAGGAGCATCTTGGAATTTGAATTTTGTTCTTTAAATTTGTTTGTCTCTTTGACTCAAAGTGCCTAAATGTAAAGGCATTGCTACCACTGTCTCAACCATGATCTGATGTGGCTGTATGTTAATTATCCATACTTTTAATCTTATCCTCCTAATTTTTTTTTCCTTATTCTGTTTTCTGGGCTTCTTACTCTGTAAATGCCAGGGACTGGTAGGGTGACTGCTCTTCTGTGGTTGCCTTGGGCATGCAGAGCCCTAGATATCTGTGGGCAGTGCTCACCTGGGCACCTCTGAAAGGACTGACCTGACACAGACGAGGAGAAGCCTAATTTACTGTGGTCTGTAGGACTTGCCTTTTGGTACCAGCACACTGTAACTTTCCAGGTTATCTGCCTAACAAAGTAGTGACAGTTAAAAAATATTTGGGAATTTTTTACCAAGAGGAAAAAGGCAGAAAAAAAAATCATGGAATAGAAACTTTGCTGGCAAACTTTAGGTTCTCTGTATGCTCAGAGATGCCACTGCATGATCTGTCAGAGAACTGAAATGTGGAGAAATTTCCCCCTGTACTTCCTCCTGTAGTCGAAAGTCTAGCACTTAACTCAGATTTAAGTGTTTCAAGTATAAGTGACATTAAATTTACTGAGAGTTTATTATTTCTGGTTGTTTTGGTTCTTGTTTCATTTTTTTTTTCTGGGGTAAGTCTTGCTCAGCTGGAATATGAGCTGCAGGAAATGTCAGATGGAGTGCTTGAGAGAGATTGTGCTGGCTCTGAGGACCTCCTTCTGAGAAAGAGGAAAAACTGTGTTTGCCAGAATAAAGAAGGAGAATCTGGTGCTACAACTTTCTTCCTTTTTGGGTTGCTTTTTTTTTCCTTTCTCTGCTCTATCTGGCTCAGGCAAGGCTTGTGAGAAGAAAATGACAGAGGAAAACAGGCTCCACACAAGAAAGACATGATAAGACAAAACTGGTGTGCTCTGTGAAATCTGTGTGCTCCTGCCCTTGCCTGGGGTGTGCTGTGCCCTTAATATTATGGGAGACCTAAGCTCACCTGCTAGTAATTTCTAATTTACTGTCCTAATTCATCGATTTGTTATCACTAATTGTACTTCATTTACTTCTGTGTAGTTTCCAGTACCTAAAGGGTTGAAAGGTTGCTGTAATTGGCACCCGCAGCTGCTCTTTCTTTTGACAGGGGATAATTTTGCAGCCTATGCTTTGTGTGACAGCTGCCTAATTGGGCATTCTCCCCTTGTAGCAAGCCTGCCTCCTCCAGCCTCCCTGCTGACAAATGGTGGTGGATTATAGATGAGGACACGCTGACCCGTTCGACCTTGCTGAGGCAGCGGGGAGGGGCCTCCTGCTACTTGAGGGAAGCTTTGGGTCATTTAAAGGACAAGGTCATGAGCCAGGTGGGGAAATGACATGATATCACATGACAATAGCCCGATGACACGGTCAGTATGTCAAGGACAAACTCATCAGTATTGATTAACACTGCTTTTTTCCCGGTGTCTCTTCGAAGCCACTGATATTTCAAAAATATTTAGCTAATTTATTCTAGATAAAGTGCCAGATGTTATTTTGGGGAGCATTTGTGCAGGGTTTTCTTCTCCATACAGGTCACGTGCAAAAGCAGTGTTGTTAAAACCCTGCTGATGATGATTTATAGAGTTTATGTTGATGGTTTTGGTAAAATGTACATCTTCCTGTACTGCAGAGAAAATGCCTTGAAGGATGTATGACGGGGCCAAACTTCAGGAGGGGGGAAAATACCTGCTTTGAAATTTCAGTATTTCACTTTTCACTCCTACTTGAAAGGCATGTATATCAACCTTTATGAAAACACTTGTATCCATATGTGTTGAGCTGACTGAAACACAAAGAGAACTAAAGAGAAAAGTTAAATATAAATTGGATGTTTAAAGAAAAAGGCTTGTATTAGCTGAAGGGTGATACAGTTAAGGTAACGCCTTGCCTATTTTCAGAACTGATATAGTATCCAGCTATGCCAGGCAATAAAAATCTGCTAAGTGGGTTTTTGAAAATGTTGTGAATACAAGTGACAGTGTTTTGAGAGCATCTTCATGTTGCATTTCTATGCTAATAAACTTCAAGGTAAATGAACAGCTTGTTTGACATTTGCTATGTTAGACAATAATAAAATGCTTTCTTCCGGAGTAATTAGACTTGATAGATTGATTATGTTAAGAGGTAAAGATAAATATAATCAGAAGGAGAACTCTCTCAGAGGGAGTTATTGCCTGTTTTTGAACTTTACTGCTGTTGTTCTGGTTTAGCCAGTGCCTAATGGTGTGTGTCACACGTGTGTGTGGGGGGGACACACATGCACAAGCGCATACACACGTTACAGACACGTGTGGCGTGCATGGAGTTTTTGTGACGCCAGAAGAGGAGTGTTCACCTGCGAACCTGGTTCCCTTTTGCGAGATTTGTTATGAGAAGCTGTTGTGTCTGAACCTCATCAGTTCACCAGGATGTAATTTTACTCCCCTGAGGTAAAAAGCCGTCAGTGGTAAAGTGTGATAAATTAGTTCGCTCAAGTAGATGTGTGTGCGTGTGTACGTGTTTAATTCTGACCTTGCTGTGCATGTGTTTAGCTGCTCTCTGTGCCCGAGTCAAGCCCGGTGGAGGTTTAATCCTGTGCCCTTGTACACGTATACTTGATTAGTAGTTGTGGTTATCTCAGCAGAAGACATTCTGCCCTCCTCCTTGTATTGGTCGGGACCCAGGCATTGGGGAGTCAAGTCGAAGGAGAAAGAAAAGAGATTTTGCATTAGTATTCTATGAAAGCCTTTACTGTCTGCAGAACAAATTGATTGCTACAGTGTACCTGTGCTTGGCACCACTGCTATGAAAGAAAGGTATGGTTGTAATCTGTTTTATTGTATTACGTATTGTGACACTCCAGGAATGTTTAACATTTGGCTCTTCTATGGCACATGCTAGAAGTCTAAGTAAAGAAAAATATGTGAATGAATGAAAAGTATGCGAGGCTGTCGTATCAGCAGCTTTGTTTACTACAGCAAACTAAGTAGCCCCTGCTAATGAGACAAATTTGTGTGCCAATGGCAACGTAAGGAGATGATTAACTGAATTCTCTGTATTATATTCAGCTACTCACTTCAGTGTTGCTAGTTGCTATGTACCTACACAGATAAAATTGTAATTAATGTTTTGAGAGGGTTTTGGTTTTGCTTTTGGCGAGATGATAAATGTGAAATATACTTGAACTTGGATGCGTTTGCCTCTTTAAATGAAAATGTGTTGGTTTTTTATAGTTTTTAATCTGCTGTGCTGGTCCTATGGGGGGGGGGGGGGGGGGGAGGTATAAAAACCTGCACATCTCAGATGTGCTGCTGTGATAAACAGAACAAGAACAAAACTGAGAAAAAGTCTTACAGGATTTGAGTCTTCATATCTCTCGTGCATGCCACCACCCCCCAGTAATGTGTAAATATTCTCATATTTTAATGAAAAACCTAGTGCTCTTCACTTTTGTATCCCAGTTGCAGACTTTGCATAGTTGATTCTCTAGATTTATAGATACTCAGGTGATGTCAGTCGTGTGTTTGATAGGAAGTATGAAGCACTCCATTAATAAAATTCAGGCTGTTTCACAGAGACCTGTGCTTAGTTCTTCGTTCTTGGCATCACTGAAATTGTGTTGGTGATGATTGGGATGTTTGGTTGTTGTCACTGAAAATTCTGAAGTATCTGCTCTCGTCATGCAGACATTCCTCACTAATTAAGTTTAGGATAGGTGGTAGACTCCTCCTGGGCATTTAAATCTGCCTGTAAACCTAATCTAATAACTTGGTGAGAAAATGAGAATCCGTCTTTCCTGGTGTGTTATCACCACGTGCAAGCCACAGAGGTATTTGTGAAATCCTCTCTACTCTTTGTCCTGGCAGGTGACGAGTAAATGAGTTGCTTTAAGGAAATGCAGGACTTGGAAAACGTTGTGTGCTGACCTGCAGTTGTGCACTGTAATAGTTATTTCTGTCATATGGCCCTGCTGACTTAAGATTAACACTTTATAAACGTACAGTATATTCATATGAGTGTACCCTTGAGCTTACATTTTACACCTTGCAAAGAGTGTGGATATAGCCTTACACATGCAAGTTGTTGATCTTTGAGATCCTTTGACAGCTAAGAAAATTTTGAAGAACCGCAGTTAGAGAGGGTCTGTGATGTGACTGTTTGGACTCAGATAGTGATGATTTTAATTGCAACTAATCAGTCAAAACTAATTTATTCAGAGCAAATATTTTGTAAGTGAGCTATTCTTCCCCCTGACTTTTTTTTTTTAACATACATGTTTAGTTGCCATTACAACATGCATGTAAGTTGGTAAAAACAGTTTTGTAATTTACACAGCAGATAGGAGGATCCAGGGGACTTCACCATATTTAACAAGGTTTTAGAAGTGCATTTCAGTAATCGTACAGAAATGGTTAAATCTTATCTCAAATCCTGTATTAACGTTTTGTAGATTTTAACTGATTAGTGGCAGAAAGTCGAGTTCTGAAGAAGGTGTTAGATAAATACCAGGCAGTGCTGCATTTCAATGCTATTAACTTTTGTTCATAAATAATGCAACCTATGACTTTAAATAAATGATTAGAGAAAAAGAAAATGACGTGTGATTAACCAAGTCCTTGAAAACACTTTACCAGTCAAGATTGCTGTGGCTGCTTTGGGACTTATAAGTTTCCCTATTGATAAGAGACAGTTCTGGGAGTTGCGGGGGGTTTGGTTTGGGTTTTTTTGGTCAATTCTCCATGTATCAATAGAGATATGAGGAAGACTCTTTAAATCGTAGTTAAAAGAGGACTAATGAGCGTGTGGGTTTGATACCTTGTTTTTCTTGGTGTCATGAAATGTATCAGCATGGGTAGCATGAGATTTTTGTTGTTGTTTTGTTTTTTTGTTTGTGGTTTTTTCACCAAATGGAAAGTAAAAGGATGTTTGCAGAATTAAACATTTTTTACTGATGACTTTACTGAATGAGCATGACTGATAACATTGAAGTCTTGATGAGAATTTTGGAATACAACTTGGCCTGGAGTAGACTGCTGTATTGTGGGTGGAGTGGTGGAAACGACACCAAATGAGAAAAAAACCGCAAAACCAAACACCCAACCAAAACCAACCCCAACCAAATAAATCAAATTTTAAATACCATTCTTGCTTACACTGGGCGTATGCACTTTATTCCAGTGTTGCTTAACTGTCTAACACTGTTTTTCCTCTGGAAATACTTAATCAGGTTTTGAGAGTTGATGCTTGAGTGTTGTCATCGATTTGGGTGGATTTTAGATGTGAATTCCAGATTGGGTCTGTTTTTGAAAGGTAGTTGTGCCCTGTCTGAGACTGTGAAATGCTTGTTCCCCATCTCCACCCCCTTTCCTTCTGTTACCATGTTTTACCATAGTAAAGAAAAGAGGAAGTGGAGGTGTTGCATAACTTCTCTAAGTAAATAGATGTTCTGTGCAGATACTGAAGGCAGCCTTAACTCAAGCAGTGCTGTCAGATTCCTGCTAATGCTAAAGGCAGTTTTGTAATTAATGGCCTTGTATAGTGAAGTGAGACTGCTGCAAAACCTCTGGAGGGATTTATTTTGTCTGTTGTGTTGGTTAACTTTCCCTGAAAATTGTGTTGGTGATACTCTGTTGGGTGATGGGGAAGGATTTTGCAAGGCGTGATGAAATAAGCTGTGGCATCTTTTTCCTGTCCACTGGACAAAGCAGCTGTAGCAACAGAGTCAAACTGAATGGTTGAAATTGAGGTATTAATGAAAACATGATCAGTCTTACTTGAGTTGAATGTGGTAAGATAAGAAAGTAGAAGGCTGCGCTTAAAAACTTTTAGTATGTTTTTAAGATGTTTTTATTGTAAAATCAAACCAAATTGGGATTTGGTTTTGGTACTAGCACGATTACCTAGTGCAATTGTGGTAAATGATGTAGAGTAGACGAAGATTTAATAATCTCCTTTGTTTAATCTGTTCTCTTGAAGTAATTTGAAAAATTTTGCTAAAAGTTCCAAACACCTTTTTGTTTGGATCTTTGTTTCTGCAATATCAACCATAGGTGGCACTGGCTATTAGCAGTTAGAAGGTTTGGGATGCTTCCCCTCCTTTCAAACTTACATGTTTAAGCCACTGGCAGCTGCTTGATCCATTTTCTCTCAGTGGCAAAGAGTATGTGTGGCAAGTATCTTCAAGATCTACAAATTACTAAGTATAGGAACTAAATTATGTATTGGGTTTGGTCAATTTGGAAACTTCCAGCTTCTGAAGCTAGAATTTAAGTTTGTACAAACTCATCAAGAAAAATGTTAATATTGATTACTAAGGGGTGAATATTCTATCTGTGCTTTTTTGGCTTTGTTTGAATGGGAAGCAAACTCCTTTCTTCAGGCTTAGTTCTCGTTGCTGGTGCAGCTTGCAGAGGATGCTCAGTCAGGCTTGGTGTAGTTCAGGATTCCAGAGCCTGGGCACCACTGAGCAGTTCATCACATCCAAAAAAAGCTGTCTGTCTGGATTCACTTGTACTGCAGCATCAGTCACCTTTCCTTCCTTGCCCTGCTGCAGGTCTGTGTTTGCACTGGTGTGACTCTGCATGAATGCACATCTTGTCTTCTGGTCCAGCCAAGCAAATCCATGCATGTGAATATAACAGCTGAATTAGACTGGTAAAAAGCAGGTTTTAGCAGCTTTCTAAAGGAAGAAATAAAAATGGATCTGTTTGGGAAAGAAGTGCATAGGTGTACAGACATTTATGCGTACTTTGCTATGAAAGACCCTTGCTTCAGGATAAAAAGGACTTTATTTTTTCTTGAAAGAGACTGAAAGTGGGCAGTGGTCTTTCCAGCTCCAATCAGTGTCATAGTACTTGCCCAGCTCAGTAGGACTGCTTCAGCACTTTAGATCTCTGAGAAATAAGGAAAGTTGGTGGAATTATGTTTTTGATCCTAATGCCATCATTCATCTGTTCAGTTCAGTACTGTTTTCCTGGAGAGAACATTGTTTCAGCAGGTATAGTGGAAAACTTGTATTGACTGTACTTGACTGACACACATCTCCACCTAAGTGTGGTGGCAGTGCAAGTAATTTTTCTTATTTTGGAAGATAAAAGCATTTACTGTAAAGTGCAATTCCTACTCCTTTAGTAAGCACCGCTGTTTCCTCTAGTTTAATGTACCTATTTTTTTTTCACCAGGGGGAAAAACTATCCAAAACCACTCACAAACTGTAGAGAGAATATCTTTTAATTAAAGGACCAAACTGAAATTTAGAAAATCTTTTCATTTGGTATGGATATGGACTTCATGTGTTACTGGGCAAGTTGCTAAATCTTCTCTTGTCCTCACAGTTCCTCGTGAGTAGAGTGGTTATATTCCAAAAGACTGCTGTAATATGTTCACTATGTTTGTAAAGTGTTCTGCTTTGTTCAAAGATAGAATCACTTTTTTTTTCTTGCAATTTTGACTGTGCCCAGTAGCCTCCAACATGGTTTAGACCCACACAGTGCGTGTAATGAGAGCTCTTGGTGAACAACGAAGGAGTGAAATTACTATGATTAGTCTGTAAACAGCAGCAGCCATCTAACATCAGATATTTAGATGTCAGACTGAAACAGATCTTTGGTAACTGAAATGCCTCTTATTTGTCATTAGTTTGCTTGTGAGTGGGGTTTTTTATGACTTCAATTTATGTATAAGCAATACGGAATTTAATGTGTAATTCTGTAGTTCACTCAAGTCCAAAATAGTTTGAGATTTTTTTTCCAATGTCATATAGTGGATGGATAAGTTTATGACAGTCCTTTCTGCAATCAGGAAGTTGCCTACACTCTGCAGCTTGATGGTAGAGTACATAAAGCTTTTTTTTTTTTTTTAATTTATTAAGTTTTTTAATTCTGGTTGTATGTTGCATCAAAGAAAAAAAGGATGCTGGGTCAACTTCAGCCACTTTCTTCACAACTTTTCTACCTGTGACTGTCATTTTA
>WEIV01022079.1:4238-38315 GCA_013390005.1 Calyptomena viridis
CTTAGGATAAAACAATTTACAAATTGTCTGTCAGTTGTCTATCTGCCTCTCATTCTTTAAGAAATCATGAAGAATCCCCAGCTAGAATCCACCAAAATTAATTCCCTTTCTGTATGAATTTCTTAAAATCAGCACTATCATAAGCTACTAACAGTGACAGACATTAAAGTACAGATCACACTATAAAAACTGGCATTAAAATTGGAACACCATTACCTCTGTGCTTTAAGTGATTTATCAAAAAAATCAATATAATAATGAATCCTCTATACAGCTCATATGAATCACATACTGTAAATTCATTCTAATTAATTATTTTTGTTCTGATTGATTATTATCTGTATTGTCTTTATTACTTTGGAAAGCTCTAGAGCAGGTACCTTAAGTACAAGTCCTAAACTAAACTTAGGAGATTTGGGAGGCTTACAGCTTCTTGATTTAATTGCATTACATGTCTATAAGTAGAAAGCAATTTAGTCTGAAGTGGTACTTATGCATTATTCCTTTACAGCTTCTCAGCAACACTGCTGTTAAATTCTTAGCATTCAGCATATTCTGGTTTCATAATTTAAGTAGAAAAAATGAGGTAGACATTTTCATTATGTAGCTTAAGAATTGTCCAGTAAGCACATGATATTTTAATTTTTACAATCGCGAACTTTTTTCCACCCAAGATGGGTTAATTGAATGGATCAGCCATTGTGTCATGAAATTACAGGTTTTTAACTGTAGGAAATAGTGCAACTTTATAACATTATGTTATCTATATGCAGGAGAACTGTCACTGTTTAATCTAAGTTAACAAGAATGCCAAGCATTTACATTTAATTAAAGCTATACATCATTCTAGATAATTAGTAATAATTAAGAAGAATTACCATTTTAAATAAGGCAAATAATATTATTTTGACTGAAATTTGAAGTCTGAATTCAAAAACCCAAAATAAACTCCTGGGGATGCAAATACGCCATTATGCAAACTGTTTTCTTTAAGTATGATATAATTTATGTAATGAAATAAATCTATGCTGTTAAAATATTTAGCAGAACTGAGAATAATGAGTAGAGATAGGATTAGTTTAATTAGTTTACTGAAATGGAGTTCTTATAGTGGCTAAGTGTGATATATGAGCTTTTGTCACTTGGAATAAAAAAAGAGCCAATTAGTTCTCATTCAAATATATTGTTTTCTTTGAAGAAGGAATTGTAATATTTTAGCCTGCATAATAGAAAATAATACATGGAGCATAAAACTTATCATCTTCATCCAAGAGTACATCTATGATAAATCAGAAGACAATAGGAAACACTTAAGCATTCAGAAATGGAATCTTGAATAGATTTAACTTACAGTGATGCAACTCCACAGATTTAAATGAAATGACAACTCCTCAGAGTGCAAGTCCAGTCATCATTTACCCCAGCCTAATTTAAGAGTTTGTAACAAATTTTGTCTCTCTATTCAGCAACTATCCATTACTTAGAAAATCCTACGCTGTTGCCCTAAATTAAGGTTATCAGATTGACCCAAAAGGAACAAGAGGAGTGCCTTCCTCAATAAAGTTTACTATTGAATCATAAACAGATCCACTTAAAGGTCAGAACAGAATTCTACCTCTGTAAAAATAAAAAAAAATTACACTAAGTATTCTTTTATAGAGCAAGTATAATTTCACATCCAAAAAACTACTTAATGGTAATTGTACATTTTTGAAGACAGGTGTATGGAACGTATTTAACAAGATATAGAAAGAAAATGGTTTATCCATTTCTTCCAAGAAAATCTGAATTTCCTCTAATAAAAAGAGGGTAATTTTGCAAGCAAGCAACATGAATTTATCTAAACTACAATCTAAAGGCCCAAAAAATTAACCCTCTAACAATTGAATATACACACACAAAGAAACTGTGGCAGCACTGCGATGGAAGCAGGAGGAATACAAAGAAGCGAAAAGCTTGCAAAACAATTGATGTATTTCACAGTTAATAAAATAAAGAAATTATGATTGGATCAAATTTAATTTTATTTTAAATAAACACTCAGGAAGGGGAAACCCTCTGCTCTAGCATACTGAAAAGCCTCAGGCATTAGTATAACACAGGCCATTTATCATTTAATTTTGTTTTTTTTGGAACGGTATTGTTGCATATGCAGGAGCTATTTAGTATCCTGGATTATAAAGTTTGGAGGATTCCGTACACAAAATTGAAATACAGCAAGTCAATCACAAAATAGATGAACTCTCCTTTTCATATCTTCCAGCCATACAGACTTGCATACACACAGCACTTCAGCCAGAAGTTCATAATAATTATGAGAACATAAGAAATGCAGCTTGTACTTGGGTTCAGCTGCAGTGTTTCTGTTGATTGTTTGGACTGAACAATAACAGAGAAAACTGAGCTCTGCAGGGCATAAGAAACATCAAAGCCATACAAAGCCTTCACCTCCATGTGTTTGTTGATATTTCCTACTTTTATCTCACTAACCTCAGACATCCACCTGCCAGATGACTTTGGAAATAAACCTCATACTTCAGAAGTGCACAACTTGAGCTTTTTTAAAAGTCGTGATATTCTTACATTAAGTGAATTGTCATATTTCTGTTAGGAAAGTGGGCAGAGTTGGGATTCATGCATCTTAGAAAACCATCACTGTATTACTAACTGGCAAGTTTAGATATATAAAAACCACTCATGCACTACTGCTGCTGATGTGACTGAATCTGGAAATATGCTTGAGCTGAAGAAATCATACACAGGGTCCTGAAACTGATAAACCAAATATTACATTGATCTTCCACCACTAGATTGTAAGAAAGCTACATTACCGTAGTATTTGGAATTCTAAAAATCAGAATATTGCTCGTTGATATCATAATGAAGAAAGAGGAGGAACTATACAATTTGATTTGCATGTTTAATTGTAAAGTCTGAGCAATAAATTCAAAAGAAATTAACTTGGTGCATGATCTAATAAAGATAATCAAATCAGAGATGATTTAATAAAACTAAAGCACACACTTTGGTACCCAAGAGACTGATACATAATTCATAAAGTTGCCACATTCGGTCATTAGGTCAAATACATTAACTAAGTAGTAAGCTGTTCTCAGAACTGGCTATGAAGCTGAAAGATTCTTAAACATGAGCAGTGAGCATAGAGGAAACTTTTTGCTTTATTTATAAGTCTTATAATTGACTTTTTTTACTACATAGTTGTACGAAACTGTAGACTAGATTGAAGACTAAAATGATATTTCTATTTTAGTATACATACTTTCCCATAGGCACTCATTCACCTCATGCTGTTCTTCCCTGCTCCAAAGGGAAATACAGCAGGCTTTGGATATTCACTGTAAAAGTGCTGAAATCACTAGGAAGTACACAGGATGGTGGAATTTCCTTTAGAGTTACCCATTGGAGAGGCTGTGATACAATATTGGCCCACACATGACAATTCTAGAGATAAAACTAATCCCCAGGTGCCGCCAGGAGCACTAACCCAACAAAGCTTTACATGCTATCTATGGGAGAAGGGGAGAGAGCAGAATGAAAAGGAAAAAAGTAGAAAAAAATACCTTCTTTTCCTCATGTTGCTGCACAGGGATAAGGTTGTAGTTTCAGAGTATCCAGTGCTCTGAACATAATGACAGAGGTGGCCAGGAAAAGTGACCTATTGAGAGGCTCACACTGTGTCTATAAGAAGTGTGAAAAATAAGTCTGGCCAGGAGTCACTGCAGAGCAAAACCAGTGACTACAGTCACTAATGCTGCTCCACCCCCTCTCCAAGTACTGACCACCACTTAAGGGACAGAATTTCACCATTCCTTTAAGGCTCCAATAGTCCAGAGACATTCTCGCATTTCTGTCCTCAAGACCCCCTTGAGTTTGCATAATTTATGATGCCAGAAACAGCTGAACTTCAGTTTTGTGCCAGGAGGGAAGACAATGCTAGAATTCCTCTCATAGCGAGAGTTAGGAAAGGAACAAGAAAGTTACTCAGGGGGGGGGGAAAGAATCTGAAAACACAGAGCCTCAATTGTTTAAAATATTAATCTGACAATTTTTTTTTTCCCTTTCAACACATTTTTAATGCAAAGAAAAAAGAAATAATTTTGGGGGGGGGAAAAATTCTTACCAGCTTAGGAGGCTCTACCTGCACTCCCAGCACCTGCACCCACGTGTTGGAGAAGTATGTTTCTTTCTCCATCCTGCTACCTAAAACAGATCACCTACATAATCTATATTAGGCAGCTTGTCAACACAAACATTTCATCTGTGTAAAAAGAACAACTTTGCACCCTCAGGAAATAAATCCACAAGTTTGAGACTCAGAGACACAAACAAAATGGGATCACCCTGAGGGAATTAACTGAGGATATTGCTGAATTGTGGAATGCCAACAAGTTCCTGCACTACAAATAGCCTTTTGACTTAGTAACAAATCCAGCATTAGCCCATGGAATACAATTTTATAACAAGAAGGTACATGATGCCAAAACTCCACTGGAGGAACCTGCTCATGGAATCAAAGACTAGTTCTCAACTGTACCTAAATCAACTACATTTTGTTTCAGTTTTTCTTTTGTTTTTTAATTTGGGAGGGAGGAAATCATCTCCAACCACATATCCTGGCAGTAAATGACATGCAAAACTTTGCCTAGAACTATACGATGTTCTTGCTTGGGCTGCATTCAGTGTAGTGTAATGGTCATTTCAGAGTTAGACACTGTTGTGGCACCTCCATTAGTGTTGAAGACATACTTTGTGGCTTGAAAAACCCTAATTGACCACAAGATGCCTGATTATACGAACACACATCAAAGTGGATGCTGACACAACACTAACAAAGCATTAATTTATTCAATTTAGTAAAGTTCTAACAGAAATCCCATATAATGAAAACACAATATTTTTTCCAGTTAGATTTATTTTTATCTATTTTATTGTAAAAAATGTAATAATAATATGATCACACCAATCTTCAATGAAGTGTGTAGTGCTCCGTAAATCTGCATACAGTGCAGACACCAAGAAATACGTATTAAGCATATGTTCCATACATTATTTCCAGCATCCCACTGATAAAAGAAAAAGGTTAATACATAATATAGTATGGCTGCTGGAACAAACCACATCAACTCTATAGCCTTACTACATGTTGAAGGTCAGAGGATGATTACAGTAGTCTCCTCTGGACTTCTAGCCTATGTGCTTTATGGAAAAAAAAACTGAGCTACACAGAAACCATATTTCTTATCTGAAATTTATTCTGAATTCATATCCTTTCTCTTAATATTATGAGGGAAACTCAACTCTCTCAATAACTGTTAAAACAGAATTGCTTAAAGAATTCAATTTTCTTTGAATAAACTGTACAATGAAGTTCAGTGTAATGTAAGATGTGACACAGTACCACCAAAGCTCTTAAATAAATAACCGGAATACTTAACTATTATTTTCTTTTCTGCTCCCAACTTTTACCACATTAAGATATATAAAAGCTGAGAAGAGATACCAAGTGATACAGGAATGAACTCTAGAAAGCAAGCAATTCTCTTGGTAATGCAACTTGCATATAGAAAAGGAAGTAATACAATTACTTTAAAAGCTTTTCTTCAGGCACAGTTCATGCTTTCCACTGTACAGTCATCAATTACAGGGCTCCACCCTTTTTTACCCGCAGTTTTCAAGTCAGTACATCCAAGAATGGATCAGACCCCCATGAGTGGATCATACAGGAGCATGAGACAAAAAAAGCCACTGGTCAAGAAATCAGTGGCTAATATACTGAATTTCAGTCCTCTAAGAAATAGTAAAAATGCCATCGTTATAATTTCCATGTTAAAAAAAATAAACCACAAAAAAGTTTCACGTGCTATATTTAGTTTTTAACAACCTTGAGAAAAACTTATTTTTTAAAATGAATGTTATTTATTTTATCTTGATTTAAATAACTTCCTTGTACAGATTGAATGAGCTCAACTGAAGCAAATAAAAAAGAAAAAGGAGAACTGGCCTCCCGTTTTACTGAGCTACAGAGGCTTCTTCAGGACTGCCAGTGTCCTAGGAAAAAAGCTAAGGGGTCTTAGCAGAGGTTTATCTGAGGGCCATCCTAGACTCTCCTAAAATAGAACATTGCCTTTATAGTGCTGCATAAGTGGGGAAAAACTGGATCAGGGATGTGCAGTCACTCCACACGTGGGCTGAGATGCTCACACTTTCAAACAAGGCTGCTGAAAGAGTCTCCTGCCCTCCACATGCATTCCTGGCTCTCTGCCCGTGCCATCTGCCTGCACTGGCACAGTGCCATACTTAAATTGCTATGACCCTCTCTGAATAAAACCATGATGAGATGAGATGAAAAGTCCACTGACAACTACATAGATAACAATATGTCCAAAATCAGTTTTCAGAGAATAAACTTGTCACACTTGCAAGATACTTTTCTCACGGAAAACAAATGTTTCAAGAAAACAAACATTCCAAACAAACCAGCAACGTAGCAAATATATAAAAAGTAGTTTGCAAAGTTATCTGGAAGTTTCCTAAACAATTCTTGCTTGGAAGGATTTTTTGTAATATCTGTCTATTCTTTTAAAACTCAGAATTATTTTTTGTGATTTCAGACTGCAAAAGAAGAAAAGTTTAAGCTTAAGATGGTTCAGAAGAGAAGAAGCTGTATGTTACTTCCTTGTTTTGTAGTGCAGTATTTCCCAGGTATCCACAACAGAGGATCAATGTTTCTTTTGAGTCAACAGTACTGCTGGATTTCTGCCTAGGATACAGAAACACCTCTTCTTAACAGCACCTATTACTTCATTTTAGTGGAATTATTAAAAATTTTGTTTCATTTCACATAGCCTTGCCAGTCATTCCTGCAACACAAGAATTTAACAGCACCACGTGTACTACATTGGTATAATTTTGCAAGAGCAGAGCCAAACCCCAGACGCTCTGGAGAGCTGTCACTTGTGAGATGCTGTCCTTTTCTGGGTGGATTTTCTTGGAAAGCTGTGTAGGCTGCCAATCTGCAAGTCTGAGAATGAATGCAAAGACTAGAAATCAACAACCATTTTCCTACTAGAAACGGCTTAAAAAAAAAAATCCCAGAGAGCTACACATTCTGAGTGTGGCTCCTTTAGAAGAAACATTCTCAACAGTAGGGTGTTCTGGAGAAGTAAAACTCTTTGCAGTTTGGAGCAAGCTTTATTTTGGACAGTGTTTTGCTCAGCATATTTATGGCTATGCGTATGCCTATGCCTATCTGAAACTATATAAAGAGAGATTTTAAGAAAAACAAAACAGAAAAAATGTATACTTGGCTGAAAAAAAATCAACATCTGAATAATCAGTCTACAGTAAAGATGGTGATTTTCCACTGCTTTACCCCCTACAGTGAGCAAACCTCACATTCTACCAGGTCTTTTTAGAGGTTTAAAAGTGCAGTTAAAACCTGGAATGAAAGGTCACACCTCATAAATGCCACAAAGCACCATTTCTGGCAGCTATTTTATCTACATTATATCTTTAAGAAAAACAAAATGACAACATTTAAAGCAACACCAATTTAAGGATAAAGAACTTTTAACTCTTATACAATTATCTTGCATACATACCCAATAAATAAAAAACAATGAAGAAATGTTTTTGATATTTAAAATTTTAGAAAGTCTGAAATTGTGATTTAGCAGTATATTATCTGCCAGCATACCTGTTGCATGTTTGCTATATATTCAAAGAATGTATATTCTCATGTCTACAGACCAATATTTTATCTAAACTTAGTAATACGCAAGTCCATATTTTACTTGTAAACTCAAAACTCTAAGCCTTCAGGCAAAAAAATTGTTAGTACTCCTAATTTCATGACTTTAAAAACAAACATAAATCTTTTGAAAAATATACACACATGAAGTCTCTGATATTCTTCAAATTAAATGTCACATATTGCAAACAGCACACATTTAGTGTCAGGTATGGCTTTATTTCCAAGTGTAAGAGTAAGAAGTTTCTATGCAAGTTCAGCATAACAATCCATTTTGTATTTTGTTTTCACATTAATAACTGGACTTCCTTTTGCCCCAGCAACTCACAAATGTCAAATAATTAAATAACACAGTCACAATAATAGCCCCAAACCCAATAAAGAATAAAGTAGCCTTTCTTGCCTGTCAGAGGACCCCATTTTCTATTCTGAGCAGGAAAGCTGAAAGCACTGCTCTTCTATCATTCCCTGACAGTTATAGACTAGCTCTGCACCTTATTAAAGATTAAGGTTTGCCCAGGCATTCTCTTTTGGCCATCTCCTGTCTGCAGTCCAGCATTTATTAGAGCTGGAGATTAGCACCACACATTGTGCTTTGAAAGAAACCCTACCTGGAAATGAGGCTGCATAACCAAATGTCACCAAGCAATTCAGAAAGCAGTCAATGAAAAAACACAGTAGTCTACTTAACCATGTCCTTTGGGTTACATATATAAGTGATTTCTCTCATTTAGATTACTTTTTGTAGATTCTAAAAAGCACACTAAAACTTTCTGTGATGAAAAAGATTTTTTTGCTTATTGAAAAAATTATGAACACAATTATGCAAGAGTTATATAAGGCTCCGCTGGGTGTAAACATTTGCTACCTGGTTTTGGTATGTTACAGCAAAAAATTCAGCAAGCTGAGCTAGGGCATAAGAAATATCACCCACTGAGGGATTTCCATAGAACATCATGTCCCAGGCTATTTAGCAAAGACCATTATAAACCATCAGCATTTCTTAGAGCCCATCATGAACAATACCACCCAATTTTTACCCAAAAGCATTAGAAAGTCTACATGAATCCTTGGAACATTTAACACTGTTTTCAGGACCACGGTTTAAAAACCTGTTTTGCAAGATCAGCATTTTTAGGAGCACTGCTAGTTAGTTGTCAACTGAAATTCTGAAAATGTTCATTTTATATCATCCTACATTTCCAGGCTACCATTTTACTTCCTCTAACTTTTGAACACATGCTAAAAATCAATAGCAAACGGTCAGCTGGCATAAATTGTAAATAAAGAAAAACTTGTTGCATTGCAGAAAGCTGAAAACAATACTTTTTGAAACTTTTTGAAATACTTTTTGAAATACTCTGAAAACAAACTTTTTAAACGGGTTATGGTGGCTTCACAAAACCCCCCCAAACTTGTTTGAGAACAAACAGACAATGTAAATTCCTTGCACTTCAAATGGCAATTATTAAGTAGTAGAATATTCCATATCTTGCAGCAAAGTTTTACATAAACAAATAAAAACTTATAAAGGATATTGGAAAGGTTTAGCCTATCTTCAATGGATGCTACATCAATATATGCATGACAATCAGAAACTTATTAAAACATTCAGAATGAAGGCAGAGAGTTCTGTTTGCTTAACAGTCTTTTTTTTGTTGTTTTAAATATTAGTAATTTAGGGAAAGTCTTATCTCTTTAGCCTTTATACTAAGGGCTCTGTTCACTCGGGATCCAAAACAGTAGAATTTCCCTGGACTAATGAGTCCATCAATAGCTTATAAAGAACTAGACAGATTAACATCAAATTTAACAAAGGAAACTTATCAACCAACTCCCAAACACTGAAGAGTTGGACGAAGCCTCCCTCTGGCCCAGGTTCCACACACATTTATTGACTGTTGTACTCCATGTACAGCCATCCTCAGGCGTATGTGAGGGTACAGTCACTGAATCACCCATACTGCCACTTTATTCAAAGGAACATCCATCAGGGCCTCTTGATTTTGAACAAGTGCCAGAACTTAGGACTTGCAACCCCTTAAGAGCTCTGTACCCCTCCAGTTCCACCCATCAGTATGATGCAGGGTACTGGTCTAAGTGTCATACAGTGTTAGTTGTGGTGGAAAAGAACACAAATAGTTATGTGTCACACTCCTAAACTGATCGTGACATTGTAAATATGGTCTGTTTGCTATTAAGATAGAAATTACAACACTGAGATTCTATCTGCTGAATTATTTACTACTCATTATGATATACATGCTGAAATGTTATTATTGCCCTAGGAACATGAGAAGTTCATTTTTTTGATAGGATATATTCCAAGAGAGATTCAAGAGATTTCCTTTAAGATGCATGCATAACTCCCATCAGAATTTTCTCCATTACACTTTTTCTCAGAGAAGGAAATCGATAGAGGCCTTTCCCAGCTAACAATGGGCTTCCAGTAAAGCATTTCACAACACAATATTCAAGCCAATACCAATACTGCAAAAATAACTAGTGACTGTGGCATCCTGAGGTGGGACGGAGGAAAGTTAAGCAGAGGAAGAAAAGCAAACGAAAGAAGAATATTCCACAGTTCTAAAACAATTATTTGCTATTGATGTAGAAATATCATTATTCTCAGTACGAGTCAAAATGCATTAGCATTCCATCTGCCAATGCTGCAGCAACCATTTTTCTCCATTTCTGTTTGACCTCAAGCCTTTTATGCATAAATGTCAGGGCTCTTTACAATTAATCATGTCTACCACAGACTAATTGTGGACAACAGTAGTGCAATTAACACAAATTTGTTTCAAATATTCATGAACATTCAAAAAGCATTCACTGACACAAGTGTTAGTTACCTAACCACAAAAACTGACAATTGTTTTATCTTTTCAAGCAGCCTCTGCATTAGAAAGCTGAGCACACCACCAGGCATGATAGCAAGATTGGAAAATATTCTATCAATTCTTAAAATTCAGTGGGACTTGCTACAAGCATGTACTGGGAGAAAACAATCAAAATAAATATGAAAGCCATTCTTCTTTTAATCTTAAGAGTAGGGTAATCCAGGGAATATAAAAACACCAATATGTATTTTGAGTAATAAAAAATGATAATTCATAATTCTACCTCAATGTGATTTAAAAAAATAATATTATTTCTAAACCTGACTTTAAAAATAAGAAACAAAAAAGTCTTTACAAATCAAGAAACAATTAGACCTGTATTGGTTGTCTTGATTCATTCTCAATACTATGCCTGGTACTGTGTTAGTATCTCACCAAGGAACTAACGGCAGAAGTCTCCTTAAGCACAGAAAGCTATTTGTAAAGCCTGACCTAAACACAGCAGATGTAGATGACATTTTTTAATTTTTTAATACATGCTTCACATTAAAGAATTTCTTGGACAGTTGTGCTATTTCTAATCAGGCCCCATGGCAAATATTCACCAACCCTCACAGGAATAAACTATTCTCACTTCAAACAATTGTTACAGTTTGAATCCAATTGACTCTAGACAAAAGTACTGAGATAATCAGCATATTAAAGCCAACACTATAACCATATGTTAATTATGTAAATGATTCATTTTAATCAGCTAGAACCATGTAAAGAGTTACAAGGAATGCAAATGTAGGGAGTTATTAAAAATCTCATTATTATTCATCTTGGTTCCATGCGTGAATGTATCCATCCAAACAGATGAATTAATAGTTAGATGAAAGATGAAAGAGCTGGAGGGGAAGTCTGTGGGAAACCATCTGTCTTGCTTTGTATCCCTCCCAGGCTTCAACTGTATTGCAATAGCTACATGGAGAACAACCTCAGAGAAGAGACAAGGACTGTCTACACAGCACCTCAACCAGCAGGCAATGCTGCTACCAAAAAAAAGAAAAAAAAAAAGAAAAATCACAACTCTTCTCAACCATTCCCACACTGGTCCAGGAGATGGAAAGGGAAACCAGAATAATAAGTTCAGGTGAAGTGCTAAAGGAATGAGGTTCTATGCTGACCACAAATATCCGGCAAATATTGATTTATGCACAAGTTGTGCAGTATTTCAAAGACTTATCTAAAGGAAGCCCTCCTACAATTGTCAATTAGATACTAAAAGACACTCAGGAGCTACTGTGATGGGAGCCTATATTAGTAACTAAACTGGTTCTCTTAACATCAGCAGAAACCCTGTGTATGGGAAATAGAGAAATCCTTTTAGCAATACTGTTGGAGTCTGTAGTTTGTCTAGTTCTTCCAAGGAACGTGGGGAAAGTGCAATGAATTAAGTCTTGTTCCTGTAAGGGTTATTTTTCATTTATTCCATTCTCCCAGTTCCCTGGGCAAAGAAAATGAATTCTACGCAAGAGTCATTTGTATGAGGAAAAGTAAGGCCCAAATGCCACGTTCATTCCCAACTGTGCCACAATTTTGTCAGCCCTCTAGATACAGTGCAACACCAACTGTACTGTGTAAGGAAATAAGGATTGGCTAGAAAGGTGGGGTTTAAAGCTACAGAGGGAATAGAAGGGTTGGTGTGCTTAACACCAGTAAGCATCTATTAGGGTAAATCCACCCTGCAATTCTTAAATCTCCAATTTATTGTTACTGAAAATTAATTTAATTTAAAATTAATATTTAAATTAATTAAATAATTAATTTAAAATTAGCAACACAACTTATTTCTAAAATCCTTGGTTACAGCCAGATGCCACTACTCTGCAAATGAAACCCAAACTCCCTAAAAACATATGAAGAATCCCATTCAAGTGTTTAGTTCATTACAGCACTGAAAAATATGTGCTTTCCCAATAAATTATTTTCATTCCATTAGAAAGAGTTAACAGAAATAATTTTAGAAATATGTTTGTCAGTTTCCAGAAGTTTTCTAAAGCTTTGTTCTCGATACTCTAATTCTTTCATGTTTTCCTGCCTGATGTCTCCTAATGCAGTTTCACTGAAATCATTCTATTTTTGATCTTTAATCCTTTTATATGTTTTTTCTTTGCTTACTCTTGCATGCCTTTGTAGTTTATGTAATTGGGTCTTTGCACCATTTTAGCAGGGTTTAGCACTGCGGAGCTTGTCAAATTTAAGTAGAAGTGAGAATAATCTATCACTGCTATAATAAATAAGCGAGTAAATTCACATACCACCGACCTCAAGTGAACGTTTGCCACAAAAAATTGTAAACTGCGATTCCCCCCATTCTGCAAAGGCCAGTGAAGCTTATATAAATTTTGTAATCCAGAAACATATGGAACTACAGAGAAAGTACTTCAGGTCCCTAAAAGTTTATTAAAAGTGGCTACACATTTGCAGTGAAACAAGACTTCCTTAATTACTTCTTGAAGTGTTTGTGTAAATTCGACTTGAGGAAAAGTGTTTGACAGCTTTGCAACTATTGACTGACGTTCTTCAGCAAAGCTTCACTGAGTACAGAGTGTGATTTAAGCACATCCTGGTGATAATAAATAGAGAAAGTGAAAAAAAGAGTGTGCCTACACCTAATGTTAAAAGCATTGTAAACTCTACCTTACCGAGACATTCCAGTAGAGTTTTCAAGTATTTTATTTCGTTTAAAAGCAAATAGTGACATTTCAGACATGCTCATTAAAGAAACTTATACTCTATATACAATGTTTAAAAATCAGTTCTGTATTCCCACTATCCAGAGAATTTAAAACTACACCAAGTCCTTTTTATGAGTCTCCCAAAGAACACCACTACTGTATCTTAATTTTAGAATATATGCAACTACCTCAAAGTCTGTCCCTGAAAGGATGAAATCAGCTGTGGTAAGTTTCACAAAACAAAAATACATGATGCATGCCAGGCTGCAAGAGAAACAGATCTCTCCTCACAGACTCCAGACAGAAATCTTTCCCGTATCATTAAATACACGTGCATCGTTACACATATGCATGAGACAAAATATAAAACATGTTAAACAAACTGAAAGGAGTTTCCAGGCTTACACTTATGATTTTGTCCACATTATAAGGATCACTTCCTATTTATGCAGGCATTGATGCATGAACCAGAGCAGAGGGGAGAATGATAAATCGCAGTGGAAAAAAACCCAAACTGCAGAACAATTATATGGATAGGATCACAGACTGGTTTGGGTTGGAAGGGATCTTAGAGATTATCTTGGTCCAAGCCCCTGCCATGGGCAGGGACACCTTCCACTAAACCAGGTTACTCAGAGCCCCATCCAGTCTTGGCGTGGAACACTTCCAGGGATGGGACATCCACAGCTTCTCTGGGCAACCTGTGCCAATGCCTCACCATCCGTCCAGTAAATAATTTCTTCCTAATATCTAATCCAAAATTACCCTCCTTCAGTTTAAAGTCATTAATATGATAACATGATAGTTTTAATTCACTGACATCTTGTTTATCATTATGAACCTGAAGCAGAAGAAATCATAGCCTTACTGTTCTTCCATAATATAATGGATAATTATACATAAACTCTATAAATATTCCTTTTAAAGATGCTCTGTAAAGCATGTGTGTGAGAGTGAGTCAAAAGGTACTCTCTCATTTTTATACATTTCTTAACACATTTGACCCTTTACAACACTGTGATGGTCAGTAAGAGGGGAGAAAACTCTCATTCTTCTCTGAAATTACATAGTTAAATTCTACAATAACGAGACTTGGCAATGGTCATTTGGAGGCCCTCAAGAAGGGCTGTGAGGTTCCACCACACTTCCATCACTCACTAACCCTGATTTTCTAACATGTTTATTTCTGCTGAAACAGCTCAACACATTAACACTCTCATGAATATCTAAGAAAAAAAAGCAGGGGCTTTTTTTTCAGGGCAAGAAGATTCCTTAAAGCAGAAATGTGGTACATATGGAGGTTTTTTTGAGTCACTTTGTACAAAGTGATACAAATAAAAACTGGCAAATAAATCCCACTTTGCTAAGGCTCATTTATTTCACTTGACTTCTCTGTGTTCCTTCATCTTTCTGCTTTTTCTTGACCACTTATCTGCCTTTTCCTGATCACAGACTATTCTTGATCCATGCCTCAGAGTTTCAGATCCTATCATCAATATTAACACTAGGGGAAAACTTGAGAAAATGTGATTGTATTTACTGAGTACCAGGATCCTAATCCAGGAAAGCACTTCACTATGTGCTTTACTGTAATTTCAGAGACTTCTTGAACAGAAATGTTGCTAAACACATGCCAAGAGGCCTTCTTTACTGGAGGCTGTCAAATGAAATATGGATTAATTGCAAATTTGTAACATGCGACTTCATAGCACTGTGGCTTTAGAAGAACTGAAGGATGTGTGTATTCATACAGTATACTTTGTCACTTATCTTCTACCAATTTAAAAAAGGAGAAAGGATACATTTAAGACAATAATTCCCAAAAGTACAGTGATGATTATCAAGGCAAAATTAAAGTCAGGGAACACAAGGGTGGCCTATGCGCTTTTTGTTTACTGTTTTGCCTTTAGTGTAATCAGTTATCCCTACTAATAACACCTTACCCACTGTGTTGAGGGTATCTGCTTTTCATGTATTTCAATAGTCTCTGTCTTTCTGTGTGATTTTTGTAGTGGTGTCCCCTTAAACAGTGGGTGTGATTGAACATTGTACTAGATTTAAACGTCCTACGTTAATGTAAAGGCCATGCAGTAAAATGAGGTTTCTTCACTCATTTCTGCAGTAATGGGGATTGGGGCATTGTGACACTAATGTAAATAAACATATCCAGATGGAAGGACTGGGGGCTCCTTCCTGTTCTTTGGACATCCAGAGGCACAGCCTACATGCTTTGACAAAGCCACGCACAGAAAGTGGTTCTGCCACTGCAACATGTAAAGAAGCACCTCAAAATTAAGCCTCAGCTGAGCTGCTGGTGAAAAAGGGACGTGCAAAAATCAGTAAAGAGCTAGCCTGTGCTTTAAATGGTTTTCCTCCTACTTCACAAATTTGACAGCCAAAAAGGCAGACAAGGCTTCAGAGTGCTGATTATTTAAATAGATTACTTTACAAATGTCACTCTTTGCAAACACATAGGCAACATGATTGCTGTTTCTTTCAGCACTGTATCAGAAATAGACTCAATAAATGTGATGTTTAAAAAAATCCAAACATTTATGAATTGCTTGAACCTACTGTACTGTGTCTTGTTTACTGCTGCTCTAGGAAGCTTTTCTTAAAATAACGTGTTAAATCTCAGAGGGATTATCCTGAAATGAAATTTTTAATAACAACAAAATAAACTCATCCTTCACAGTGCTCTGTGTCTCATGACTTACTATTAACTCTCACCTCTCCTCCCTATTGTACATCTGTATATACCAGCAAAATTTTATTGCCACCTACTGCCACTTCAGGTGTGTGAAGACAAGTTATGCATCATACATTATATTATGTTCTTCTCAAGAAAAGAAATCAGATACCTATATAATTCTGCTGATTTAAAAAATGTTATCCATAATGTCTCACAATGTAGGAAAACTCCAGAAGGGAAGACTGAAGGAATGAATATTTCACTACCACAAGAGAAGTCTGAAGCTGACTTCACTACCTTTAAGTAGATAATGGCCAACTATGAAAAGGGTGGAAATAATGCATTTCCTATGCCCATTCTGCATAAGACCACAGTGGGAGGTTAAATTACAAAATAAAAGATTTTTAACTAAGACATTGGGGAAAAGAAACCCCATCCAGTGCAAGTGTAAAATGCCTGAAGAGGTCAGAAAGTCCCTGTCATTCAAAATCTTAAGAACAGGTTCAACAAACGTGTGTCAGGAATGATACAGGCAATGTTGATGTTCCTTTCAGGCAGAGAAGTAGATTATGTGATTCTACAGGGATTCTTGTTTCCATATTTTCTTCAATGTCTGTGATACATGTCTCTTCTAGGAGCTTCCTCATTTGTTTAAGGGTATTTTGCATTTTCAGTCTTGCAGAGGGAAAACACAACAGGAATCAGTGGCCAGAAGCGGAAATAAAGAGAAATAGAGCCCTGCAATGTCCTAACTGCAAGGGTAATTAAACATGCAGACAGTTCAGTGGGGTAGCAGTGAAACTGAAGCAACCAAAATTACTTGGATGTTTAAAACAAAATTACATATCTTCCAAAAGGCTTTCTTTGAGCCAGTCTCCAAGAGAAATTCTGTAGCACGTACATTCAAGAGGACAGGCTGAATTATCATAATGATCCTTCCTGGCTTGAACATCTTGGAATCTGTGAATTGGAAACCCCTCTTCACAGCAAGAAAATTTTGTTGTATAAATGGATACATTTGCTTACTAATTCTGAAAGTAAACATAAAAGAAATAAGTTTTTAAAACCCAACAAAAATAACAAAAAACCCCTTAGGTTTTGTTACATTAGAGAAATGGCTTTAATTAAAGAGTGTGCAATCAATTTTTAACCAAAATGTTCTGTCCCGAGACAGAGAGAGACAAAAAAACCATATCATGTTCAATTTGGTTTTTCTGTTTTTACAGTGGGTAATGTATAGTCAAAGTCTCCTGTCCTGTTAGAGCACAAAAACTATTAAACAAAGTCATTTCTGCTTAAGCAGATTTATGTATGCAGACAGAAAAACAAAGTGGTAAATGTAACAAATATTGACAATGCGATGGTATCAGTATACAATATATCCACAGACAAGGTAATTCTTTAGCTTTAGTCATTAGGTTAGGGAGTAAAATGGACAGAGTTTAGAGAGTGCATTTGAGAACCACCTCAAGAGCAAACAGGCATCATTCTCAAGAAATAATTCCACAAAGACTTTAAGTGCTTGCTAGCATACAGGGCTCCCTAAAAATACGTCTTACATGTGTTTCTGAAGGTGTCTGATTCCCAGCTCAGAGTCTATTTTTATGATGTAGATGTTGTATCATATTTTTTTGCAAAGGGATGGATGAATGGTGCTGAGAAGATAATTTTAATTAATAAAATCAAAAAAGGTCATGCTATTTAGTAACAGAGAAGTGTTCCAAATAACACAAAAAAAACCCCCAAAATATTACTAAAGCAACATGCTGTGAGAAACAGCAGAGCTACATAGAACACCGAAAGTGAGGAAAAATTGGGTAAAAACTGTATATTAGAATACCAGTTTTCAGAATGGCATTAAGAAAATGAAGCATTGGAAAGATCATTTGTTGCATCAGAAAAGAAGAAGCACTCAGAAACACACAGACAAAACTATGAAATATGGACTTAAATAATTATGTAGTCTGGTTCTGACCCAGAACCACTTTTAAGTATTTCAGGTACTTCATTCTGACTTCTTGAACTCAGGGGAGAAAAATCTATACAGAGCATTCAACTAACAAACTGAAAATGTAAAACAGAAATTCTCTTCCCATCCATCCAGAAGCACAATGCCACACAATTAATATTTTAAAATAATCTTTCCCATGTGAAATAAGATTCAAAGAATCACCAGATTACCTCTTCCCTTCTTGATCGTCCATTTGTTATTGAAACCAAGAGAATAAAAATACCTTCCTCAGCATTTTTCTACTATTCTGCTGGACAAAGACTTTTATTAAAAAAAAAAAAAATTAGTTTGCTTCTGCAAGAACCAACCAATAATAATGCAAATGATAAATTTGCAGCCAGATACCTTATACCAGTAATATATTGACCCCAAGATGAGCTCAGAACAGCATATAAAAAGTGCATTTCACAGACACGTAAACAAGACAATGCTTCTTGGGGACAAGCACCAGAAATAAACATATTGGCACCATATGAGTTACCATGCACAGAATAATTTCTAGGCACACAAAGGCCATATGCTGTCAAGCAAAGTTCCAGGCATTTCAGTTCCAGAGGACTAACAAAGGTATTTAAGACATTCTCTCTCACAGGCGCAAAGAAAATTTTCCAGAAAAGTGTAAGTTTCTTGCCTTATGATATACAGGTAACTTTTTCTCACCATCTGCACATGAAACTCAGGAAGAGTTTCACCATATTTCTGCCATGAGTAAACCTAGCATAAGATACTGAGGTCAGAGAAAAATAGGGAAACAATATTTGCAGATTTGTGTCTTATTACAGAAAAGTAACAATAGAATAACAAACAGGTTTCATTTAGAATTCCTTTGCCTATGTCAGTGAAAAGAGTCACTGACTGCCCAGAACTTATAGACTCTGTCTACAGACCTGGCACAGAGCTTTCTACATTATTAAAAGACAGGAATTACACAACAGAAAAGCAAGGTCTGTCTTGCTTTTCTGTGTTCCCCCTCCCCACCCCACAAACAACGCAAAAGAAGACTGATATGAAATACCCACTGACATTTTTAGGTCAACACACTTGCACAGAGTCTGTATAATATTCTGATACAACAAAAAGTCAATCACTGCAATTTTTTGCCAGGAAAGCATGCTTTTCTAGAATGGCCAACTATAATGTGTTCAATTACAATACAAATCAGAAAATATAAGAGCATTTGGTTCTCAGCATCTTTTTCAACAGTAGATGCTATCACATCACTGGAAATGACAAATTCCACTCTCTGCATAAACATTTTATACATGATTTCAAAAGCCTGCAGTGCCTTCTTCCCTTCACTACCACTATGTCTTTGAAATGAGAAAGTAACTCACATTTCAGACATAATATGCAAAACATATATATCCCTGTAGTCATCATGAAGAGTTGCCATCATAAAGCTGATTACAGTGACAATTACACTGAATGTGGAACATTACAAGGCATAATATCACAAGCTTTTTAAGTCAGTTGGCAACATTACACCAAATGCCTCTCAAAAATCAGATTTCAAGTGTTAGCATCCCTGAAATGAATATGAAATCTGTTCCTGGATTGAAAGTGTCTCAAAGATATAGTAATATATAGTATAGCTGTATCTTAAAGATACAGTGCAGTACGTAGGGGCACAGACTCTGTGCTGTCAGTCAGGTCCCATGTTTTTCACACAGTGACTCAAAAATCTACTGCAGATCAGAGTTCATATAAACTTCCTTCTTTCCAAACCTGTGCTTCCCTGTTGGAATCACACTCAGGAAACTTGGCTTTCAGTACAGGATGTATATACTGGGCTTAATTGTGCCTAACAATCGTCTTGGCCAGTGGAAGGCATTTTCAGATGGGAAATGTGTATGAACATCTGTTACATTTCCCTATGCCTGATTTTAACTGTTCCTTCATGAAGAAAGGCATAAAAATGAAAACAGTCACTTCTGCAGTAAAAAGATCATCTACTCACTTCAATGCAGCACATTTTACAGTTAAAAATGGTACTTGGAGAATCCTGCAATGGATGGATTTCATTTCATGTAACAGCAGTGTTCAGAAGGCTCGAGTGGGTTTTAACAACTTAAGTCTTCAAAATAAGTCACCACAGGAGCCAGTGAAGACAGTTTCCCAGTACACACTGACCAGTACTATAATGAAACCAATCCATCTATTTCTTTTCTTACAGAATGATCAATTTTGAAAAATTTCTTTGAATTATCAATCATTTCAGGTAACTTTCAGAAGCATTCAGAAGTAAGTCCTTACACACAATACTTGCCCTCATTTTATATTTAAGGTTCTGAAAGAATAAGCAAATAGGGAACTACAAGGAGCCATTTCTGCAACTGCACATTTTTCTAAAATGAATGGGAAACATCAGAACTGAGTTGATGAGGAAAATTCAGTAGGAAGAACAACTTGCCAAAGACTGGCTGGTCTTTTAAGAACTGGGTTTAACCCCAGTTGCTGTGTTCCAGTTAGCCTTAAATCCTCCTGCATATGGATAGTAAAAGATGAGATGAATATTTATGTTTTAAACATAAAGAAAAGACAAAGAAAACTTGGAAGCTGGATTTTGTCTGGTTACAGACAGGTTGAGATAGTTGCAAGATTTCAGGTTTGCTTTATTCTGGCTTTAGATATTATAAGGCAAAAAAAAAAAGAGGGGGGGGAGGAAGAAAGAAAATAAAAAGGCACGGCTTGATATCTGGATACAAGGTTTAAAAAAAAGTAATAAGTGTCAATCTCTTTCTCTGTTCCAGAAGGAGTGGTGCTCCAATTGCATTTAATTTCCCTTAGTGAAAGGCAAGCTTGTGCTGTGTTTTCCATGTTCATCTCAGAACAGACTCTTGCGTGACTTGTCACAACAGAACACGTTAGATTGTTCATTCTCCTTGTTCTATCTCAGGACAAGGTAGAAGAAGATTGCTGCACTTCTGAAAGGAACATTCACTGGAATGAAGATCAAACAGGGAAACCATGCTCTGCAGCATAGACCTGAACAGACAGCTTTCCAATATAGGACAGTTTTCAGGTATCACAAACTTAAAAATCACTTAGAAGTAATTAGTTGTTACAAATGCATAACAAAATATAACTTATTTAAGATTCTGAGGATCAGAAGTATAGTTCCGCCTCTACAGAATCAAACTTTGTTAAGATTCTGTTAATGATCCTCATGGCTTTCTTAAGAATTTGCATTTTCTGGTTTGTATACAAACAGGCAGCATCCTCTTCCATTCTGGTTTGGGGTTTTTTTGATGACTCTGAACAGTATTTATGCTTTTGGGATTTTAATAACTCAAGTGAAAATATTTTTATTCTAACAGGGCAGTGAAATAGAGTTGTAGAGGTTTACTTTCTCTCTGTACCTCAAATGTTAGCAAGATCAAATTTATTTTAAAAAAAATTATTCAATTAATCTTTTTCAGAACAATTCCAAGTCAAAGATAAATAAAACATAGCAAAAGTGAGCTAATTCATTAAAAATAGAGTGTTCTTTATTTCTCAAAATATTAAAAATGCATCTCTAATATCTTTTTTGCACAGGCAAGGTCAGATACTTCAGGGAAACAAACAAAAAGCTACTAAAAAGCTGGTCAAACACTCTCACAAAAAACCCCCACAAAAACCAACCCAACAAACCTTGTAGACATAAAATATATATCCAGCACTTAAAGCATCAGGCACCACTTTGCATAGAGGGTGAACACCTTCAAACTTTATTTCAGATATCTTATGCACCTGGTTCAGCATCCAATGGAGCTGAGCCTAATTCCCTGAGCTGCACTGACAGTCTCTCCTAGGGAGTAAGGAAGGACTTCTCAGGTTTGCTAATTCACTGAAGTCAGCATCACACTTGGGGAAATTAAGAATGACTCATTCTCTATTACTACCTACAGGATCATTCACAAATGCAGGAAGACCTGCTTTCCCTCACCTCTAGTCAACCTTTTACTTCTCAACTAAATGTTACCTTGCTTGCTTTTAACCAACTATGTGGTATTATTCTCCCTGGAATACTCACCCATGCTTACGCTGTGATTTAATATGATTCTAAGATTTTCTCTAGAATGGAAGTAAAATGTTTGGAAATTCCCTTTTTTCTCTTTTTTTGGTTTCAAGTGTCAACATCATTTGTTCTCTAAGTGTTTGAAACATCCGTGTATTCAGTGCCACTCTCAGGGATTATAAAGACAGCTGATGTGTACCTGCACAGTTGCTGGTAACTCTCAGAGAAATCTATGTATTTGCATTTTGGCAATGACTCTCTTGCCTAGGTTGGATGTTTTGAAGCTTAAATGTCTAAGATAGGTGGAGATGCATTTCACTGAATTTTCTATGTATTAAAATGGTACAAAGGAAGCAAGGTGCCATAAACATTTACCATAGTAAACCGATATATAAACAACCTACCATTTTCTCCTCCATGACTTTTAAATGCTACTAATTAGCATACAGTAGGGCACTACAAAAATTGACTTAGTATGGCAAAGGATAGAGACATAACAACAGTGTATTTCCAGCTCTACAAGATAAAAAAGCCTTGGCATAATAAGCATTTCATCATATTTTTAATCTCTCAGAATCAGAAAAAAAGGCAATAAAAAATTAGCATAGTTTAGATCAGTTCACTGCTTTGAGTACTTTTAGCTTTATCTTAATAAGAAATAAGTTGCTTTTACAGAAGGATATTTTCCAATAAAATCTGAATAAAGTTTCCTTGAAATGCATCATGTTACATTTAATTCAAGGCCTCAAATAAAATCTTAAAAGTCAGAATATGAATCTTTCTGACTCTTAAATATACAGGCAAGAGACTTTCTCTTTCTTCTCAGTTTGATCAGCAATAAAACAATATGTAGATTTAAAAAAAAATAAAATTAGATTCTCTATTGATTTAATAAACCCATCAGAATCAGAGAATTAAGTCATCCTCCAAGTTATCTAGTTCATGTATCTCTGGCCACTAGAGAAAGACAAGGAATCAGGATATCAAAATTTATCCTAATCCATAATAGCATGACCCTTGAGAAACACAATTAAGAACTCTGATACTGAAAATTTACCTGGATCCATTTCCTATTACTCATTTATAAATTTCATGACCTGACAGTACACTAGAAAACAAACAAAAAAATCCCCACAAAATTTTTCAAATTGTCTGTGAACTTGGGATGCTCATAAACTTAAGACAGCTGTGAGATCTACCAGGCAAATATCTTGCAGGTGTGGTTCCATCATTCTTAGGTAGTAATAGAGCAGTTCACATGCAAGTCAAATCCAACTACTGATCAGCTGAAAGTATTTATACTTGAAATTAGGGTGTTCTTACCATATTTTTTCCACAATCTGATCTACTGAAATAGACATTTCATATGTTCTTACAACACCCTCTTTGAAACCAGGTCTGAGCAAACAGTTACCTGCACAACTCGGTTAAAAAAGCAACCAAGCAGAAAAGCCAAAAGATGTATTTTAACTGGGTTTCTAACGTTAGCTCAAGTAACACAAGATAATTTTTCAGAGGGTAAATAGGTGAAATATTCAAGCCAACTCCATTAAAATGATTGTTCTATATTTAGATGTACAAACATATTTTTATATCAGTAGTGAATCATTCCACTGAAGGCAAAAGAACTTCAAAGTTGTATCTTCTGTCATAATCTGGCCATCAGAAGTTTTATTACTGATGATTATGCATGAGTCAGAAATTAAAAAATCAGCTGAAATTCCAGATCCTTGGAAACAGCCATATCAGCTTGCTGGCTTCTAGCTGGGGAAGCCAAATTAAGCAATCAGCTTTTACAGAGAATCCAAATCTTAAAAGCTTTGTCTTATTTAGGGGATGAACAAACAAATAGAACTTACCCTCATGAAGGCTATTTCATCTATAGAAATTATTTTGTTCATACAAATTCAAATATCCTTGTATTTATTCCACTTAAAAACCTCTGCAGAAGCTGCAGTCTGAAAGTTACCCAGTTTTTGCTATTCTAAAACACTCCATTGAAGTGCATTATCCAACACACAAGCTATTGATCATAATTATAGATCATAATGTCTAGAATTCACTAATACTGATATTACATGCAAAAGTGGAAAAGGAAAAAATTCTGTCTGTTGGGTGTCAGATGAAATCATCTGCCTTTTTGTGCTGAACTCAGGGGAAAAAAAAAGCCCTGACTATAAGACAACATTGACTGAGCTGACAGAACAAGAGGTAATGCAGTGTTGCCTGACTCACTGAAATTATGTCACCCAGTGATTTCCAAAATAAAGGCTAGTGAGACAAAATTATGTATATGGGAGGGCAGAAAAGCCACTTATTTCTTAGCTGAACTACAGCTATTTAGGAAGGCTATCCTTCTTACTAAAGTTGACTTGTTCATCAGTGGGGAAGACATTCCATGTTATCTCCCCGCCCTCTCAGCCCTCTGGGTTCAACTCACCAGGTATTTTATGATATCTGCACTTATTAGCAAGAAACAAAGGCAGGTTAAAAGAAAATACTCCTGCAATAGCAATAACCAAACAGTTTCAAGCAGTCTGTAGCCCCTTGAGCAGATGACAGGTTTCACTGACAATGCATATTGGCTACACTGCTTGATCCATGTATCAAAAGGAAAAACAATTAAATCCAAAGTTGTATGGAGCAGATCATCTTTAACTGCCATCATGAGGCACATACAGGAAAAAGAAGCCATCAGGCTCAGCCACCACGGGTTTAAGAAAGGCAGGTTCTACATGAGTGACCTGATCTCCTCCTAGGTGACCTATTTAATGGATGAGGGAAAGGCTGCAGATTTTACCTACCCAGACTTTTGTAAAGCCTTTGATACCATTTCCCACAGCATTCTCCTGGAGTAACTGGTTGCTTAGGGCTTGAATGGGTGCACTCTTCACTGGGTAAAACACTGGCAAGTGGTGTCCCCCAGGGGTCAATATTTGGGCCAGTCCCGTTTAATACCTTGACCCATAATATGGACAAGGGGAACGAGCGCACCCTCAGTAAGTTCACAGATGGCACTAAGCTGGGAGGGAATGTTGACCTGCTGGAGGGTAGAAAGGCTCAGCAGAGGGACTTGGATTCACTGATGGGCTGAGACCAACTGTATGAGGTTCAACAAAACAAAATTCAGGTCCTGCACTGGGGTCACAAGGATCCCAGGCAGCACTCTAGGCTCAAGGAAGAGAAGCTGGAAAGCTGCCCAGTGGAAAAGGACCTGGGGGTGGTGAACAACAGCAGCTGAACACGAGCTGGTGTGTGCCCAGGTGGGCAAGGAGGCCAGTGGCATCCTGACTTGTATCAGTAATGACGTGGCCAGCAGGAGCAGGGCAGTGACCTTCCCCCTGTACCAGGCACTGGTGATTCAATCCTGGGCTAAGTTTTGGGCCCCTCACAACAAGAAAGACACTGAGGGGCTCGAGGGTGTCCAGAGAAGGGGATGGAGCTGGGGAAGGGTCTGGAGCACAGGTCTGACAAAGAGCAGCTGAGGGAGCTGGGGGGGCTCATCCTGGAGAAAAGGAGGCTCAGGGGGGCCTTCTGGCTCTCTCCAACTCCCTGACAGGAGGGTGGAGCCAGGTGGGGTCGGGCTCTGCTCCCTGTGAACAGGACAAGAGGAAATGGCCTCATGTTGCACCAAGAGAGATCTAAATTGGATATTAAAAGGGGTTGTCAAGCATTGGAACAGGCTGCCCAGGGAAATGGTCGAGTCATCATCCCTGGAGGTATTTAAAAAGGGTAAATTAAAAATTAAGCATAGATTTGGCACTTAAGGACATGGATTAATGGTGGACTTGGCAGTGCTGGGTTAATAGTCAGACTTGATAATGTTAAAGCACTTTTCCAAGAAACAATCCTATGATTTCCAGAGATTTAAACATTGTTTACAAATTCTTTAGTTGTCAAAGTAATACAGGCTACATCCATCACTAACATCAACACTTTACATCTGTTAAAAGCACTTTTGATACAGAAGAGAAAAAACTTTGCAACTCTCAGACAGAGAGAAGAAATGTTAGATACATTCTCTCAAAGCCAAAACAAGATACATACTCAGCTGAAAAGTGATCGCAATAGTAAAACACATCCACTCACTACTCACAAGGCGCTGGGAGTACAGTACTAGTAATAGGAGACCCTTATCACTTGCAAAAACAGAACAACACAATCCAGCCAGAATAAATCTGCATCTAAGGTAAATCATCTACTTACTGCACTTCAAAAAGGCAATTCAGCCAATGTAAACAGAAATTACACACTGCATTCTAGATTGTAATCTAAACCCAACAGAAACAACCACACACCACTTCAGGCAATAAGGGAAGAATGAAATCTTTTCATCATTGCTATTTCAAGTGCATTATTCAAATAAACCCCACTAAATTACAGAAGTCTTTTTCACGTAAGGTGACACAACAAATCCATAACATTTCCCAAGACTGGCTTGCCAGAAAGCAAGTGTGATTTTGCAGGTAGCCTAACAGTAGCATCCACAAGTATTCTGCATGTACTCCCTGCTAGCACTTCCCAATACAGCACTAAACGAAGGATTTTCCAGATGGGTAAAGTAACGGCACTGTGATGAAGTGTGCACCACTACTTTTCAGAGCATATTCTAGGCAATTCTCTCAGCCCTAAAATAAAATGGAACAGTCTCCAGATTATCACTTTTCCAGTTGTCTGTCAGACACACTAGTTAACCATTTATAGAAAATCAGATGCACAGAAAAAAAAAATCTAAATATTTTAAGAAAAAGTTTAAGAATGATGTATTAAAAAGTATAGTATTTCTATTTATTGAAACAGTTATTCAACAGCCTTCTATTTCCTACTTTTCTTCTCCACTCCTCCCCTTCACCACCACATAAATAAGTAAATAAAAGCAGAACAACAGGTTTTAGCTTAGCTGGCCAAAGTCTACACAATAACACAAGCTTAAACCCTCAGAACTTTCAGAGTCTTTTTGGTCATTATGTTAAAATAAAAGCATACTTTAAAAAATACTGACCATATCCAGAAAGAGTCTCATCTTTATAATATTTATATTTAAATAGCACATTTTGTATTAAATAGAACTGTCTGTCTATTTAGAACTTTCCAGTATTTTACTGTATGGCCTAAGACATTTCAATTTTAATAATTTTTATAATGCCTATGAATGCCTTCTCTGGTAAATGGAAACTGAGCCACTTAAGCTAGCCATGTAATAAATAATTTAGCATCCGTTATTAAAACATCATATAGTGCACAGGTGTTTTTAAAATATTTTATCATGAACCTAACATTCCAAGTAACCAGAGCAATTGCATAGATTTTATATACCTAAAACACTCAGAGCCATGAAAGATGAAGCTAATGCGGAGACTTTAAGTTCTTATTTTACAAAACACATTATTCAATTAATTTTGAGGGTTTTTTGATGCTGCAAATGAAACTTAGTTTTGTGTTTACTCTGAGAACATATAAGATGGGAGAAGAGCACACGGCCACTCTCCCTGACAGTAGGGCCATGCTCCCACACCCTGGCCAATGCAGATGGACCTTTTCCATGCAACACCCACTGACTTCACTCATCCAGACATACGGGCTTCCCCATGGGAATCAAATGACAAAACTGGGATGGGAACCAAGGGTAGGATAAGAAATCTTTCACTGGATAGACACTTAATCCTGGATGACATCTTTTTTGTCTCCTTTGCCAGGAGAAACAGCAGGACAGTTTTGCCACACCGAAGACCTTGCTGCCCACAGCACATGCAGGGGCTGCACTGCAGGACCCTTTTGGGTCCTTGTGGCAGACTAACTGTGACAGCACATGAAATCACCAGGATGTCTTTTGTGCCAAGGCAGAAATCATCCCCCCACCTACACGAAGCATAATGCTATTTATGCATCATTTGTACTTTCATATGATTTTTTTTTCCCTCCTACAGTTTCACCCAAGAAGGAAGGAAAAGATAATTTCTCATTTAAAAAAGTGTTAATACATCACAGGCAATAATATCTAATAAGTTTTTTTTAAGGTATATTTATTGGAAAATAAAACTAAATTCATGAGTGTATTTGGATACATTTTAACATCTCCGTAACCCTGGACCTTCTCTCTCCAAAAACACATGCATTTCATTTTTCACCATCTCACTCAAACACATGATCTCAGCAAGAGGAATACAAATATTCTTAATAGAATGCATGAAATTGGGAAAATGCAGCTCGTATGAGGTGTTTCCAGAGAGGTATCCATGGTATTTGCCCTTTTTTGCTAGTCCCAGGTTTCACATATTCCAGTACATCGTAACAAGAGAGTGTGACAAAAGCAAGCAGAGGATGTATGACCAAATTTAGGGAGGAATTTAGGAGGAGAGACTGGAACAGGCTGCACATACACAGCATTAAGTAAAAGAAAATGCAGTGCTTGAAAGTGCAGAAACTCTGAAGATTAACATTCCTCCACAGAGATCTGAGCTCTCTCTGGCTCAACCATGCAACATATAACATGAAAAAAAAACAAAATAGTCCCTCAGATCCGTAAGCAATATTCTACACTGTTTTCATATGCAATCTTGGAATAAAACCAATTGGAAATAATGGGGAATCCCTAATCAGAAGTACATCTACTTTCTGTAGAAATTCATGCAAATAACTAAATTGCAATCTTATAAGCCTATAAAATGTTAACACTGCCTCATATTCAAAAATACTTCATGTTTGTGGTTCTAAACCTGCAACCCAGAAAAAAAATATTTGCATAATCAGTTTATCAAGGCATATTTTTGAAGAAAATTTCCATTAAAATTCTGAATGTTATGTAATTACTGCTTAGAAGAGGATGATATAAATATGCCTATCAAGTGTCCTTTGCATTATTTATTTTGGATACTTAAGTGTATTTTAAGAGAGAAACAATAGGCATTCTAGTGTCATAAGCTGAGCAGAGATACTGCAAATGCAGTTATAAACTGGAGTGGAGAAAGTGGTCAAACCACTTAATACTGTAGTTCACTCACTAAGACAATAACTCAAACGTGTGCTTTGTTTCCAAAATGCAGTTTTCAGGTTTGACATTAGAGAGAGAGAAAAGACAAGGGGCCAGAGAAGTATCTATATGAAGAACTCTTTACCTGTAAACACACTTTTTTTTTTTTATTTTGTTCAATATTTCCTATTGCTTGTCTATTTTAGATCTATGCTAAAGGAGTAGCATAGGCCTGGATAGACCTTTCTAAGGAAAGAAAGAAAAGGAAAAAGATTCAAATAAGGCATCCCGAATTTTCAAAGGGCCCTTTCTTCTAATCTATCTGCTTGGATAATGCGTCCAGAGTGGCATTTTGTAATGACAGCAACTTTCCAACAAATCAATAGTTATTTAATTCCCAACAAGCTCTCAAGTCCATTAAACCTGATTACATTCACCCATTTCAGTTGGGTGCAGTTATTTTTCCTACACCGGCACTTAATCTATAACAGGAACTTATGAGAACTTTCAAAAGCAATTTCAACATCAATCAGCATGGAGTGAAAGGCACGATTTGCTTGTAATTATTTATTGGACAGGATGGCATGGGGTCTGACTGAGCTCTAGTGTCCGACCTTCACCCCAAAATTCTAATGGATATGATGGCCTGCTTGATGCGTTCAGACATGCTACAATGTCTCACTGCATAAAAAATAGAATCAGCTTGCATGTCTCAGAAGACACAGTTTTCAATAGCTGATAATGGCCACTGTGCAAAGCTATATTTCTATTACAGACATATGTGTCTGCTATTAAGCCTAAAGCAAAGAACACAACACACAGTCTTTGATTACTGAAGGGATCTATATGGAAAACCACCTGTTTCATGCTGTGATTGCCCCTCTGTGCCAGCAAACTGTTGTGGTAAAGGAGCATAATGAAAATGTCCCTCACAGTTCATTTGCCTCATCACTAGCACAGCACAGAAATGCCCTAACACATGTGTGTGTCTTGACCCTGTTAAAGCAAAATAGCTACCTGTGTCACAGGATACATTTTTTTGATTTTGTCAATGCTCAGAAATGCTATTTGAATTCTTAATGTCTTCTAATACTGTAAATGACAGGATACTTTTTGCTTTATTAGCATCTATTAAAAATCCTAAGTCTAACAGCAGAAACTTCAGTGGCACTGCTTTTTGATAAAAATAAAGGAAAATCAAAAGCAGACAGCACAACAACAACAATCTAGTAATTGCCAGTTAACTTCTAAAATACCGAACTCTTGCCCTGCAGCAAGGTCTTACACTCTGAGCGTTCAAAAGAATTAACATGATGTGTATAAATATTCTGTGCAGGTGATATATTTCTGTAGACACAAAAACACAAACCCTTTTTCATTCCGTAGGATCCACAGCATATGAATTAATGCATATTTAACACTATTCCTATTTGCTGTGCTAAAACACTTAACCTAAACACATCATGCTAAGTTACTTTGTCTTATGACCTGCCGTGGGAATGCTGACTCCCTCAGAAACCTAGAATGGATAGCAAATCCTCTGCCCTGTGGTCAACCTCGTGAAGCAAAGGCATGAATGTTAAACAGCAGACAAATCAATACAAGCAAATATAGCTCAACTACACCATTTATTCAGCCATGAGAGATGTCAATACACAGATTAGGGTGATCCATCTTTTTGATTTCCTACTGTCTTCTCACTGACTACATGAGAGCTTTTGCCTGTATTAAAAGTGTTTGCTTTCTCAACCATAAAAATTCCAATTATTGCTCTAAGTGCACTAGAGTTAAGTTGCTTGTTGGAAGCGGCCTTGCATTACCTGAACAAGTCCAGCGAAGTATGGTGCTGCCGGCAGAATCATTGGCACTCCATAGGGATGTAGCAAAACTCCTTGAGACGACAACATGGTTTAAGTGATAGTATTACTCCCACTAAAGCTAAACACATCAATTGAAAGTTAGGGGAAAATCTATATACCAACTTCTTCCAAACTCAGAGCTAGAACCAAATAACTTCTGTCAGGGGCAAAGCCCACATCAGCTGTAAAAAAAAGAAAAAAATTGACGTCAGCAACTCTTAATGTTAAAATTTTCTTCAGAGACAACAGATAGAGACAACAGCTGCAAACCTAACTCTACCAAAAAAGGAAGGTGCTATTTGGGGACCAGCTTAAGTAACATGACTAAGCCAACTACTCTTTTTCAGTTCAGATTTTTAAGTACTACACACATAGAGATCAAATTCTGTACAGATCTACTGATTAGAATTAATTTTCCTATCAGTTCTGGCATATACATGACATTTTAAAAATAATCAGGTTTATCATGATTGCGCAAATAAACATTTCCCTGTGTTTATAAGCTGTTAAACAATATTCATGTGAGTGTTTAAACTTAAGTCTGTTACACTGGGTGCGTACCCTGTTTTGATTAATTATGTTTCCCTTGTTTGTTTTGAATATTTGTGATAAGTAATACAAGCTAACTACTTCTGTAAGTGTAAATTACATTTTAAAGGCTTTTCTAACCTTTCACACTATGTTGTTACAGTGATCGTAACTATTTTAAAAATAACAAATTTGCCCATTAGAGTATTTCAAATCTGTCCTCCAATCCAACTTACACTCATAGTGTAAGAGACGAAAATAGTTAAATTTAGGCTGTTTGCCTCCCTGAACAAAACAGATTTGATTTTAAATGTACTACTTGCAAGACATTCTCTTCCACAGCTAACTTTTACTTTACACAAAACAAACTTAGTCATTAACACCTGTTTCACACACATTGTATCTTCTATTGCAGATATGACTAATGACAAGAATTACAATTGAGCAAGACTGGGTTTTATTTCAACAAGGAATTAGTTAGGTACTTACAACTTCATGTTACAAGTAAAAAGAAAAAAAATCTTCTCCTACAGCCTTTCAATAACCAGGGTGCTTCACACCACTAATTTCAGCTACTTGATTTTGTTGCATAATTACTTTTCCAGATAACTAATTGCAGACAAGATTTGATGTGATACTCAATTATTTAATGTCACATTTTGACCATCGTGAAAGGTTTCCAGTAATTGATTCTCATGTATCACAGCAGCCGTGTTGCGTGATTTAGAAATCTACCTTAGCAGCTGCCTGCTGGCCCTTGCTACCATGAGCCTTCTACCATTTCTAACTTTAGATGCTGAATTGTGACCCTCTGGGATGCTCTCTTGAGAGACTGCCAATGAGGACAGCAATTGTCACATGATGAAGTGATGTTTACCTAACTCCAGCTCCTGTTACAGAATTACTTCACTTTTCTGTTGGGGATAATGCTGTTCACACTGGTTATCTGACTATGCTTAGCTATAAATCTTATTTCTTGCTCTTTTCTTATTAAGGAAGAGAACTCCACAGTTTAATTAGTAAGAATGCAGTAGGCCGACACATCATGGATTTTTTTCAAAAGATTTTCATAAATTCCATTACCAAGCCAGTCACTAACTTGCACACAGAAATATATAAACAAAAGGTATATATGAGAAAGCAAGATGCAGTGACAACTCACTTAAAAGTATTTAATTTCTAAAAAAACCCAAACAAAAAACCTCCTTTTAACTATTGCCTATTTGTTTCATGTAGCAGAGTGAGCCACATTTGAAAAGAAAGAAGATTTCTTTCACCTTGAAATGGAGATTATAAAATGGATTGTGCAAGCTTTACTCAAATGACTCCAGTGGGACAACTGACGTAAATAAGACTGTTAAATTGCTCTGTAAAATACTTAGCAGGTTTTTAGTTTCAGCATGTGTGTATTTGATAAAATGTTAGAAAACCTACAGAAGAAGATTTGTACAGGGAAGCACAGGCTCAGGGGAAGCTTTTCTGTGATCTGTTTTGGGACAGATTTTTTTAAACATTTTTTTTAATTATTTTGGCACAAGGCAACATGCTGATGAAATTTCCTGATGACAAAATTGGAAGGTAATGTGAAGACTGAAAAGGATAAGAATATTACATAGAAAGAACTGCTAAACCTTATGGGCTGCATTAATAGAAATGGGATGAAAGTCAGTAATACAAAACGCAAGATCATGATTCTGCTAATAACAGAAACCAGATCTTAAATGAGGAGGAAGAAAAGCAGGATCCCATTGCATCTGCTTAAAGAATTTGAGCTGCTGACGTGATGCAAATATGAAAAGGTAAATTAGAAGTATTTCTCATTTAATTTTATGTCTTAATTATTTTCTTGATTTCTTAGCAGTTCTTCCAATAGCATGCAGGTCTCTTCACCCACATTAAAAAAAAGTCAAATTCCAATATAACTGCTGTAGAGAAAGTGCTTTTTGTGTTCAGAGGAACAGAACAACTATGTCGCAATGGGAACCTAAGTTTGATTTGTTTATCCCAGTAAAACAATCTGTGAATATGGAAGAAAACAGTAGGAGGAAGAGATTGTTTAAGCTAAGGACAATCTTGAAATACTAAAAAAAATCAAGAAAAATCCTGTTATGAATAAATTTAGGCTGAAAAATATTTTTCAACTTTTTTTTTTTTGTAGTTGGTTGTTTCTTTAAGTGTTTTGGTCTTGGCTAGTGAGGGTCTAGAACAGCCTTCAAAATCTACAGCAACAAAAAGGGTGGCTTATAACAGACAATTAAGTGATGCTAATAGTAGTCTGAACTCAGCAGCTTACAGGAAGACCCTTCCAGCCCTTTGCAAGCAGTGTAAACATTCAAGAATAATAAAAACATCAAATGTCTAAAAAGCATTTATATTTTCTACATTGCAAATTGTAACACATAAAAATAAACTTTGAAAATAAACTGTAGTTACCTGTTTTAATGTAAGGACGCTTTGCTTGCCTCACTATAACAACATGCTTCTAAATGTCTAGCCGTATGGCACTCCAAATCCAAGCTCTGACTTTCTGGGTGGGCTCTTTGGTGATGTCCCATGTGTGCACCAGCTACCTAAGTTCGCACAAACCTCTGTGAATCAAAACCACAGAAGTACAATACAGCTTTACTCGCGTCTCCGCCCCGTGCCAAACGCTGAACTTATGCCAATGCAACTACATCAG
>WEIV01022079.1:38356-80195 GCA_013390005.1 Calyptomena viridis
AGTTTATATCAACGCGTTTTCTTCTCCCTCCCAGCCACCAAAAATAACCAAAATTTGGCTTAAGGTTTACAGTTCGCCCTTAGTTAGCGGCAATGGTCGCTGCTGTTTGCAATATAGTGAACCTGTGAAATTTGACCATAGACTGCTGAGAACTCAGAGAATAAGCCAGAGGAGTATAAATAAGCTGATGGGTCTGTTTCAGCTTAGCAGGACTTTTAGCATGATTAAGATTAAGCATAGACCTAAACATTTTGGTAGGACAAGGCCAGAGTGGTCAGTACCATGCACATCAGTCACCTGCCTGAAGCCACTGGTGGTGACAGCACTTGCTTCCTGCCTACTTCAGGATTACTACTCCCTGCAAAAAATTAAGTATGTGTGTGGGTGGAAAAGGGGAGATCATCTATTTTAAACAACTATACAGCTTTCAGTTCCATTACATTCTAGAAAATTATGCTAGTAGGAAAAAAAAAACAAAACATGCTAAGCCATTTTCAGTGTGCTAATGCAGGACATAATGCTTTCAGCTCTTCCCAAACCCTGGATTGGTTTTTTTTTCCCTAAAAATTTTCGTGGATTTTCTGAAACTGAAAATTGTTTTCAAAAATGAGAGAGGAGAAAAAAGTAAGAAAAACAGATGAAAAATAGATGAACATTAATTCTATATATAAAATGTATACACAGAAATAAAATGCACAGTCTTATTTGTTTGCTACAAGTCAAAGATGGTTTAAAGGTGAAGAGCATAGGTTAAGCAAGCTAAGGCAGCAGTAGAGAGTCACAAAATACAGAAGTATTTCAGGCCCAGCAGTGTAATACCACAGTCTCATGTTTTAGCATAGGACTGAAGCTACTGACATATATGCTCTAATTGTAATTTCATTGAAGACTTGCTAAAAAGTAATTTAAAATGAGAAGGAAATGGAGACTGCTGTACAGTATGGATGCACAGAGACAGAAAAGAAGCTACAAGTATGCCTGAAATCTGGGCTACACATTCAGGCAGAAAAAAGAAAAATGAAAATGATGCAAAAAGGGCCAAGGTTTTGATCCCACCTGCATATAATACGCAAACAGCGTATTAGACAATGACCAAAATACCTCCCCGGGCAAAAGCAGATGCTTAGGCTTTGCTATGGGTACAAGGGGAAAAAAAGACTTCAGCAACTTCCCTGAGGCCACAATGCCTGGAAAAGNNNAAGGCAGATCCCTGCAATGCAGTCATCAGCCAATCAATGATGTATGCTCTAATCAGATTCTGACAGAAGTAATCTATTTAGACTATCTTTCTGCCAAATAATTAATTCTTCTTAATGCCTGTATCTAGTTCAAAATACCACAACAACAGTTCCTCCAAATGCTGCACGACACCAATGAACTTCCAATAATTTCTTCCTTCCAACACTGGCCTCACTTTCCTGTCTCTCAGATTATAAATAATTCAGGTACCACTTTGGCACCCTCTTCATGCTATGTCATATTTCATCGTTTTAAGTTCTTCTTCAAGTCACCCATTTCTGGCCACCTTTCTTATTCTCCAAATGCTCTTCTTTTTCTCTTTAAGGTTTCTCAGTGGTTTTCTGGTAAAGAAAAACCCAGAACTGAAAGGACAAATTAGTTTTCTAAGTCTCCTGATAACCTTCCTCATCCACAGCAACTTTTGATTACTCTTCCTAAAAAATATTACCAGACTATTACCAGACACCAGCACCACACATGATTTGAAAGAGAAGGTTAGTTGCCACTCATTAGCATTGCCTGAGCTCAGCAGACCCAGGCATTAAATAAAACATTGTTAGACAGAAAAAGCTGTCCTGCACATCTTCCCCCACCCTCCCTAGCACGACTGCTGACATTTTTACAACTGCTGCACTTGTCTTCCAAAGATTATTTCCACCTTTCTGCAAAAGCCATTTCAGACCAAAGGCTCTTCAAGTGTACCAGAAGCACTATCTAAACTCAACCCCTGTCCTCATCTGCTCACCCTGCTCCACTCACCTAAGCAAAGTTTGAAGTAAATGTAGGAGCTGTTCATGCCAGGTATCAATTCCCCGGCCAACCCCTACTAAAGGTAACAGCAGAACCAAAACAGAGCATAGATAATTTAGTGACTTTTTCAAGTAGAAAATATAAAGTACACAAATAAGAGATATCTACTGATCTCATACTGATACAAGTATGGCAGATGTTGTTTGAGTTTATTAAGCATCTCAGTTTACACTGGTGAATAGGGCAAGGATATATAAACTGTTTACAATTGGGAAAAACCATCTTTTTCAAATATGTGAAATACTTGTGGGATACAACACATTTGGAATTAACACATTTTTCTTCTAAACTTAAAAATTACATTAGCAATTTAGCATTTAGCAATTTGGCTCTTAGAAGCACATTAAAAACAAGCAGCACGTCAGGATGAACTTGACTGATTCAATCAGAAACCAACAATTCTTCAGTTCCACGAAGTTCAGCTTTCAGCCTTTTTCTTGCAAATATATTGTAATGGCAAATTTGGAGACTTCAAAATAAATAAATAAATAGAAATAATTACAGTTCTACTGACTACAAGAGCTTCAGACAGAATCACCTCACACAAAAACTTGAGAAACATTTAGAAAACTATGTGTAGCTCTAGAAAAATCAAGGCTTTTGCCTTTTGGGCCAATTGCTCTTACAACATTTGAAGTGCAATACTTCAGCAAATGTTGGTCTCCAAGTGCACAGCCAATCCTTTTCTTCTAGTTTAACTAACTCTAAACTTTCTATTTTGTTGTCAGTACTGTGCATTGAGTCACCTGGTGCTCTAGTATCTCGCTGGCTAAAGAATGGCATGTTTACCTTGCATTTCTTTCAGAATGCTCCAACAAAGGTCACTTCTCCATTACCTCCTTGCATTGCCCTAAAACACATCCTTATGCTACCTCAGCAGCTATACAGTACTTTTCATGCCCTCCAAGGGCTCACTTCAGCCTCCTCCTACCCAAGCTACTACTGTCAACCACCAAAAGATTAATGTCTTCTTCATCTTGCCTTAAATATTATGCTCCTTCCTCTCCCAACTAACCTCAAAATGTCATCAATGTTTTCTCCTGAAATTGCCTGATACCAGGTAAGACTTTCTGTAAACACCTATGAATGTTCTTTCAGCCTGCAAAACATCCTCTTGACAGAATGCCACACAAAAATGTTGACTTGGGGATGAACTGACTGTTGAGTAGTATGATGACCAATATCCCTGTTCCTCTGCTGGTCAACTATATATTTGTATTCATCTTAGACTCTAAACTCCATGAAGAGAACCACCATCTATGACAGCAATATACAAGAACACACACACTTAAAAGGTACACACCTACTTAGCTTCCCTTTTTCAGTGAAGCCTTGTGAAGGCAAGGCTTTCCCCCTTCTACATCCTTGGAAACCTTCAATTCTTTCAGACTAGATTGCTAGAGATAAGTATTTGTCTCCTGAGAGCAGAGAGAGTGATATACCCTTCAATGAGTCGCGGAACATGTTCACTTACAAAGGGATAAATGTATGCTAGAGAGAGGAAGCAGGTAAAAAAAATGGAGTTAAGGAATGCTCTGTGGCTGGACTCCCCTTTGGCTACTACAGAAACATAAGGACCTGTCATTATCCCTACATATCATGGCACAAAACTGGAGAACAATCTGTGAACAGCAATTCTCTGAAAAACCAAACAAATAGCTATAGGTGCTTTTTAACTTAGCTGCACTATGAATTAGAATGAATTAGAAAGATTCTGAATCACAACCAGGTTTTTATGCCAGCATTTGTGTCAAAATTAAAGCAGGATGATCTGGAAACTTCTGTTATTTAATGTGCTGTGCACTGCACTAGGACGAAGGATGACATTAGACTGCAAGAAGTCACACGGAAAATAGTCTCCTAAAGCTACAGAAAGTGATGCAACATCCATAGTGATGCAAGCCATTTTAAGGGCAGCTTCATGTACAATTCTGTTTTTGAAAGAAGTTTCTCCATGTGCCTCCTAGTCCTAGTCCTCCTAGTCCTGAATCACTCAGCAAAGTTAACTGCAAAAACTAGAACATACTATGGCTTTAGGTACCAAGAGTCAATTTTGACATGCAGACATCACTACTTATTCACAACACTGAAGATATGTTATAAAGTTCTTCACTTTGTTTCTTATGCACTGCCTTTTTTTCCTTCTCTTACGGAGTTCCATATTGGCTTTTATTACATAATTCTTATCAGCTGGACAGTGTACCAAATTGGTTGCATTTTCCCTGTTGGCCTCCTTGAAAACAAACTTTCCCCCATCTCCAGGCTACTTCAGATATCTTTCACTAATCTGCTCTTGAGATTATCTGCATTTTCTAAAAAATTAAGATTAGGCTCCAATCTATGCGAAGTTAAGCAGATTAGAAAAGTTTGTATGGAACACAGAACAGACTTTCAAGATCTCATGCTTGTTTGATATCATGCAATATACAGCAAACTACTGAAAATTATGTACATGTTCCAGTTGCACAAATGATAAGCAGTTTCACAGGAGATATATATATTTCAAAAAACATGTATTAAAATCATACTTTCATATATAGCTTCCTTAATCTCTTTCATTTATTCTTCTCTTTTGGATACAAGATGACCAAGAAATATATATTTTCACGTGTATTTTGCTAACAGGTAAGAGCAGGCTGTCATCTTCCCCTTAGGGTACATTCTTTGCTAACACAGGCCAGCAGGAACAAATACCTTTTTCTTTGCAAATCAGGAACAGACATACTGTAACCAATATCCATTTGTAATGAATCCTATTGATATACACAAGGAATGCCATGAGATCATCATTCACTCAGGATTTTTGCCAATACCTGAGCACTCAACCAGTCTCACTCAGTATCAGTTCATGGTCATATTCGTATGGATAAAAGAGGAACTTAGGAACACAACACCATATTGTAGAAGAGATAAACCACCTGACCATCACTGCCATGTATCAAGCTTTAGTTGTGTGGAGATGATAGAGATGACAGATAGTCACATACTTTTATTTCCAAATCTGGTCAAACATACTTTGCTTTATAGCTCAAGTCAGGCTACTGTATCACAGGAAGCTATGACTTCTTCTTGACCCCAATTAGCACATTCATTATTCATCAAAGCGCAGTTTTCATTTGCTTCCCTTGGGAACAGCTGAGTATCACTGTGAGGATCTTTCAATACAACTTCACCCCCTTAATACACTCAGGATTTGCTGACAAGTAACAGCTACTTATTCCCCCGAGTGAAGTTCATATTAATAGGACTGCATAGTGAATCATGAGATGGTATTAAACCCTGCCTCCTGCCTGTATAAATACATCATTCAAGCACCCTACCATGCCAAGTGCCATGGTTTGATTGCAGAAACCAGCATAGGGTAGATATCCTAAGCGAGCAGGGTGCCTTGGAGAAACAACCAATTCAAACCCCAAAGTAATAAAGACCCTATAGGTCTTTAAAGGGATCAGAGGGAATTTCTGTTCACAACTGACAAGTTTCATATTTTCCAGAGATAAAATATCAAGACTTGAAGGCATTAGATGTAACACAAGCCATAATTCAGCTCTATTCAAGACACTGGCAATCATTTAAGTACTGAAATTTAGCCAAGAGCTACAAGCAAGGAGAATCTAAGTCGGGCAGGATTTCGCCGAAAGCTTTAGAAAGCTCAACTGATATGAAATTTGCCTTGAAATTTGAATACCACAAACTTAAGAAAGCTTTTTCAACTTCTTTGCTACTTTATGTCTGAATTCAATTCAGTCTTGTAGATATTTCCTAATGCAACTGTTCGGACACACACTTAATCCTGTGTTCAGCAATTCAACCCCCATTCCTAAACTCAGTGTGGTGTCTTACAGGCAGCTGCTGTGCACGGCCTATCCAGGCAAAGCTTACCCAGCACAGGAGTACCTGCCTTTTCCTGACATGGGTCATATCTTTTCTGCCCATAACATGAGGGTCTGTGACTGACAGGGTCAATGACCATGGAATTGCTCTGGTACTCTGTGCTGGCACCTTTGTATAAACAGCTGGTACACAGAAGTAATTTGGAAGAACAAATTCTCTGGATAAAGCTTCAAGAAAACTTCCTCATAATACAGTAAACAGATCTCACCTGAAAGCATCACATCATCTGTTTTCTCTTTTCCCCTTCCCCAAGAAGTGTTAAAAAATATTCTGCTTATTCATTATACTTTCCAGTCCTAAATATTCTTCAGCAATTACAGTGGATACTGAATTCATAGGAATAATTGATTTTTAATGTTACCTCTCAACTTCCTCAAGACAGTGTAAATTTACAGGGATCACACTACTGATCAGAATAATAGGATAGAATAAGCACCTAAGATCAGAAAACACTGTTCACAGAATCACAGAATTAACTAGGTTGGAAAAGACCTCTGAGATCATCAAGTCCAACCTATTACCTAACACCATCTCATCAACTAAACCATGGCACTAAGTGCCACATCCAGTTGTATCATGTTTTATCAATGCTAGATGGTAAGAGCCTTTCCTGTCACCCACTTATCAACTTTTTAACTTTTCGTTAATTCTATTTGATATTCGAAGGGAATAATGAAATGATGGCCTTTTTAGTCTCACCTTCACTTAGGTTTTAATCAATATTTGTCAGTGCCCTTGGAGCAAAGGACTGGTGAAAAATTTTATTTAGAGAAGAAAAACAGAAGCAGATTAATTCTATTTTTATTGAAATCAGTACTTTAGCATATATTAAAGTTATTAGTTCGATACGAGTAAGATTTTTATTGCCACAAGAAATAAGACAGGTAGAGTCTCCTTCTAAGACCTCAGGTGTTACCAGTTCTCCTGCAGTCTAAGTCTGATAAGGGGATCAATCACCAAAAAAATTGAACTCAAACTCTTTGACTGAGAGCATCTTCCTTTTCTCAAATTTTTTTTCAATAGTGATTTGTCCCTAATTGGAAGAAATGAAACATCTAATACTTCAATAAAGAAGTAAAATACCAAAATATGATGTTACTGAACATGAGGAACAAATTAAAACAAGAAATGTAATGTTCCCCTACAAGTTTTGAGTTTCTCAACAAACATGAACAATACTGAAAGTTCATCAAAAAACCACAACTTTTGCACATCTGGATTATAAATGCTATTATAATGGAACATTTCTCTGGTATTGCACTGACAGAAAAGCTCTACCTGCTTCTCCAGAACTGTCCAATTTCATGATAACTAATGAGTCAACTGAGACTAGTGTATTCTTATAGAAATTATTTCCAAAGTTTCTTATAATTACCTCAATTTTTTTTTTCTTATTGACAGGTCTCCTTCACGGCTTCCTTTCTCAGATGCTTGTATGTTATAGTACTACAGCCTAACAACTTTTGTTGTCATCCACTGATCCATTTGGTTATTTGTGGTAAAAGAGCTAAATTTCCTGATTTCTTATACTCAACTCTTCTAATTACAAAGAAAACACTGAAATGTTTTGTGTTCCATAGCCCCGATTTCTAGTGGAGCTGTGAGAATCACCAGTGTCCATCGCTGTCACAGATGACATGCTGCCTGCTCTACCTCAGCTTCCTTCATAAATCTGAAAAGAGCTTTCCCTTAGAGTTTTCATAAAGCAGTTTCAAAGTTGATTTTCTTCTGGAAATAGGCACACAGTACTTACATGACTTAAGTGCAAATAAACACTTAAAACTATTCTCAAGCAAAATATATATTGACATACGATGATAGAGAATCCAAGTACCTTGTACAATGTTTTAATTTCACAGCAAAGCCAAGGATAATATCCTTAGTTGGGAGCCAATAAAGTCATCTACCCCAGTAGAAATTCTAATCCTGCCTTTCTCACCAATTAAAATCCATCTCTGAATCTCATGTCAGAAAAAATCCCGGATATGCTCCATTCCCACACATGCATTTGAAGACACCTGCTTGGTGTTTTTGGTCACACACAAACACATCCATTTGTGTATAGTGAGCAGTTCCTAAGAGACATACCCTACTAAACCACTTAGCAAAAGACTTTACAGAAAGAATTAAACAAAGCCACAGATTCTCCCCCCTCCACAGTGGCTTTCTGGAAACACCTTGAGAACAAAGTTCTCTCCCAACAACATTACCCTGCATTCCTTTATTTCTCAGAAAACTGTATTCAGAAGTTCCTGTTTGAGCTTCCATTTGTCATGTTTGTGGCAAGTCAACACTGCAAGTGTTATTTTCCAAATCTATTGAGGAGCATTTACTGAAACTCAAAGGAACAGATTTGAAATCCCTGTTTTGTGCTCGCTTCTCTTGATGCTGATGCACATGGCTAAGTGAGAGGGAGATTACCAAGAATTTCTAGTAAGCCCTTGCACAAAGAAAAAGTGAAGAATTTTGCATCTATGCTCAAAAATTGTCATTTTACAAACTGACATTGACAAGCACCTGAACACCAGTCCTACCTGTTACTAATGCATACTTTTCCAAGTAGCTATGTTTATGCATTTTTTCCCCTTTGAATTAAGCCCTTTATGTACAAGAGTTTAGTTCACAGAATCAGAGAGAATGACTTGACTTGAAGGGGACCTTAAAGAACATCTAGTTCCAACACCTTGCTGTCGGCAGGGACATCTCCCACTATCCCAGGTTGCTCAGAGCCCCATTCAGCCTGGCCTTGAACACTTCCAGGGATGGGACAGCCACAGGGCATCCTGTGCCAGGGTCTCACAACCCTCACAGCAAAAAATTTCTTCCTAACATCTAACCTAAACCTAGTGTCTCAGTTTGAAGCTAATTCCTCCTTATCCTGTCACTCTGTGCCCTTGTAAAAAGTCTCTACATCTACATCTTTCCAGTAGGTTCCCTTCAGGTCCTGGAAGGCCACAATTATGTCACCCTAAAGCTTTCAGGCTGAAAATTCTCTCAGCCTTTTCTCATAGCAGAGGTGCTCCATCTCTCTAATCAATGTGGTGGCCACCTCTGGATTTGCTCCAACAGGTGGAGTCCCACCTGTGCAGGGGTCCCAGAGCTGGATGCAGGACTCCCAGTGGGGTCTCACCAGAGAAGGGCTCACGTTAAAAGGATTTTGAACAACTTTATTTCAATGGCAAACCTATGTGCATAAGGCAACCTCATTACATTAACAGCATTTCAAAGGCCTCGAAAGTCCAGCTGTAAGAAACAGCTACAGAACACTGTAGCTCCAGAAGAGGAGGCAATAGCAGCTCAGGAGCTGTGAAAATATTACAGACTCATGTTCTCAAACATTTTTAATAGGTGACTTTCTGCAATGATAAAAGCTACAGAAAGCCTAATTTTAAGATCTGTTCATCATTTGTGTCTGGAACATTTTCTTCTATATTTTATTTTGAGGCAAAAACAATCACATGCTGTGTAGTTGCACTCTTTCAGTGATTTACCTTAATGCATCCAGATAGAGTATAGTGGATATCAGTGTTATATAAAGAAACTCAAAACAGTTGACAGGTACATCACAACAAAACAAAATTAAAACCAGGTAATAAACAAGCACTTTTGAATCAGGAAATCCATTTGTACAAGAGTCAAGTTCCAGTGAGTCATCTCCCTGCTCATACAGTACAACTCCTCTTGTCCAGGGAGTACAAGGGTTGTTCTGCCCCAAGATGTGAGAGAATAAAAGTTTGATCCTTGCCTTTCCCAGCTGATGCTCTGGTAACAGCATAAACCTTTACTCAATAATGATGTCTCTATAGTAGTTCGGCAGTAGCTGTTTCATAAATTTCTAATTTTTGTATTGGCATTCAAAACTCAGGTGCATCATTTTAATATAAAATGTATGGTAAAACCAATTTAGTAGCGGCTAAATCAACTCAACACATATGGAAGCTAGAAATTCACTACTAAATAAAAACTGTCAAATATTATCACATTTTTTTAATGCAATAGCATATATTCAACCAAAATAAAAGATTAGTTGTCTAGTGTTTGCACACTAATTACATAATGTACCTTTACAAAATTACATAATATGGATGCAGCTTATTTCCCTGTTTGCTGTTTGAAAAATAGATTGTTTAATAACCCATCAAAGCTATCTGTAAACCAAGGAAACAATAGAGCAGATGTTGACTGTTGTCTTGTGCCTCACAGACATAATTAAATACAATGAAACACTCACACACCCAAATAATAGAGGACAAACAAATACAGAAATGGTACTCTATAAACATAAACCTCATTTACTGGGCACCTGCCTTATATTAATCTGTGATATTTAAACCAGTGAGGAAAATAGAAAGGAAGGTATTTATCTGTTTCCAGACCACAGAACAAACCCCAAACAGAGAATCCTCTCAGTATTAAGTAGCTGTAACTTCTGCAATACTGATCCCCACACTGTTGACTTCCATAAAGCTCAGAAGGAATCACATTTTCTATTGTCACAAAGCCAGGACAGGACAGTCTCATTTTCTGTAAGAAAAAGCTACATGAATCTCTTGCTCTGAATGATCCACACTGAAAACACTGTGCCTGCTGTGTAATACCAAGTCTTAAGATTGCCCTGGAAAAACCAGATTCCCTTTAATTGCAAAACACATCCTCTGCGATTATTTCCTACTCCCCCTCCTGACCCTCTTGTACAGCAGCAATGGAAAGTAAAGATTAGATTCCACAACTATCAAACCAAGTGTTTCTTTTCTAGGAGAATGCCCCATAACATTATTTAATACTCTCACATCAAAATTTGAGAGCTTTTTCTAAAACCATCCCTCTTTATCTTCATTTCTATGATCAAATGTAGACCAATATTAAAAGAAAATATGTATCAATACTGATCCACTATTTGAAAATAATAATTATGTAAATTAATACTAAATTAAGTCCTCAATCCTCCAGTTGCTTTTAGGAAACAAAGTTTCCAGACAAAAAAGCAACTTCAAAAATTATCGCTCACAGGTATTGCAAAAGAACAGGGAAGCATATTTCTACTAATAAAAAATTATCTTGATTTGAAAATTATGATGCTTTAGTGTTATTAAAATTTTCATTTTAGATAAGGAATATAAAATTGCTTTGTATACTGCAAGCATATTTTGCCTTTATATTTAATTTAGTTATTTCTAAGAAACAAGATGGAATATAATATGATCTGCATCTCTTTATGTTAATAAAACCATGCTAGTCTCTTTCCACAGACAACACCATAAAGCATAAATCCAAATGGAAAACAAATGGAAGTATAATGCCACTGTGAAGCAAACCAATCAACCCTAAAACAGCTGAGATAGATCTCATCCAGTAGTTCATTCATTCTTTATAGAAAAGAAATGAAAATATTCCTAGGTGAATCAGATTAAAAATAGAAAAAACCAACCACCCTCAGCAGCTCTGAAAGGTTGTAAAGCACTAAATTCCTTTGATTTATGAAGGCAGCATCTACCGCATTGGGCAAAACAACTCGGCATGCCGGGACCCTTTTCCCTGAAATTCTTTTATTAACACAACCTGGCTCTGCTAGTGAACAAAAGCAGTGGTGCGGGGTGTATAAATCATTAATACTATGCCTTGCAATGGCTGCATTTCCTGTGTGAGCTGGAAAGCCTTCCTGCACAACAGGGATTTTGGGGTTGGAATTGGCTGCTATGAAATGTATTTCATCATTCTCCGTGTTTGACGCTTCCCAATAGCTTTGTACTTTTCCTCTCCTTTTTCTCCCCCAAGCCCAGCAACTGCAATAGAAATTTATTGGATTTTATGTCTGCAAATAAAAGGAAAAGAAAGCAGGAAAGAAGTAAGCAAACCCATTTAGAAGCAGAATCTTTTCCCCTTCGTTTAAAGACAGGTTGTGTTCAAATAAAATCTACAACTAACGAATAAACTCAGAATTTTAACAATTTCTAGTTTACCACTCTACATTGAAAAATAAATTGAAAAAATACCTGCTGAAAGAAGGCATACCTTAATAAATTAATAAATCAACTACCACTAAAACAATAACTCCTCTCCAAATGAAGTAATTTTCCATTGGAACATTTATTTATTTATTTTTATGAGCAGGTGGAAAGAAAGCCAATGTCGAGGCATGGGAAACTCCTGAAGTTTGGTGTTTCAGGGTTTTTACTTTATGTGTACCAAGAGGCTTTCCACAGAGCAACAGGCAATTTCACGTGCACGTGCCAAGCCTGGTATTCTACGTGGAGATGGAGGAGATGGTAGCAACAGGAAAGGAAAAAAATAAATCGAAACTCTCAGAACTGCAGTTTCTGAACATTCCTGTATTGCAGCAACACACACTGAACTTGGATAGGGAACATCAAAGGTATTTATCTTGCCTCTGAAGTATGTGCAATACAACAACAACAAAGTTGAATGTTTTTCCAAACTTTGAAATGAAATAGCAAGTAATCTTTATAAAACCTTCTGTACTAAAATATTCCTTTTGGAGCTAGACTTGGGAAAACTAAGAAGTATGACAGACTAATGCTGAAAAAGCAGTCTCAAGCCATATGCTACCCATCAGGGAAAATGACACACATTATAAAGGTAACTAAGGATAGAATCAGTCTTTCAGCTAGACCAGAGCACGGTTCCAAATGTATCAAGGATCAGCACCACCACCAAACGAATTTATCACTATCTAAGCAGTAAATTTTTAAGACACCTGGAGCTCAGTTTTGCAAAAGCGAACAAGCCGAAGTCAGAATAGGGAAACATTCCAGTGGGCCATTTTACACTTATGCAGCCATCCAGCAGACTAAAGATTACAAGAATAAGCCTGCAATGCATGCAGAAGTCCCTCTGCATTACACAATAATGACATTCTGAACGGAAATAAATGAAGCCCCTGCAGTGCTATTCTGTCAGCTTTTGAAAGTAAATAACTTCGCTTCTGACAAGACAGAGACATTTTTTCCTCCTCCTGCCACAGAGCATTAATTGAGCCATGCAGCCATGTAACATCCCAGAGAGAGGACTAATACATGACAAGGAAAAAAGCTTAAGAAAGGAGGGGACACTTATTGAATATATGGGCTGCCTAACTTGTTTTTACCTCCAAATTTTTACACTAGCTCTGTTTTGACAAGATCTTGTTCTGAGGGAGAACTTTTAACAGGTTTTTTTCCTCACTTTATAATGATTATTGAAACTTATTTCAAAGAAATACTTTAATTTCACACTGCCTTATGAAAGATGGTGCCATTATGAAAGCACAAGCTTATATTTTAAAACTTATTCTTCCTTGTTTTTGACTTAAGCTTCATGCATGTTATCAACATATGTAATTAACAATTTAAGGTATAGAAGACATACTGTCCACAGTAGAGATAAGGAATATAGCTCTAAGAGGAGAGTCTGTGAGAAGCAAAACCAAAGAAGCTGTCTTCAAAACTGCATAATAATAATAAATGTTAGTGCAAGTCAGTAAGGAATTGAGGCAAGGCATAAGTATATACACAAACCACAAATACGTATGAAATGGCAGCATAAAATTTATGCATAGTCACAAAAAAAAGCTGTTTTAAAAGATGTTATAGTAAGGGCAAGAAAATTATTGGTGCATTTTGATATAAAGGGTTAAAAGGTAAATTTAAAGGCGGTCTAAGATGAAAGCTCCTGCATTCTTATTCACGAGCATCTGAACATCTTAAGTATTGCAGTTCTGAAGTACTACACACTTTCCTTCCATATCTGGAGGAAAAAGTAAAAATCAGTGACTCACTGTGAACAAAAAAATAATTCACTGAATGCTTCAGTTCTTACCACAGTATCTAATTTTGATTCTGCCTGTGTTCAACACAACGAGGAAGAGCAGGATCAAAACACTGCGAGATCTCTCCACAGCTGGAGCCTGCTCTACTGCAAAAGACCAAAGGCCCAACTACAACTAGTCAGGATACTATAGACATTAGATATTCTATTTTCTCTAATTAAATTCACTGGGCTGCTGCACTGACAGGGTAGGAGGGGAAGCAAAATGTAAAAGAAGTCAATGGCACTGCACTAGGCAACTCAGAGGTAAATGAGCAATGCCAGCAAAGAAATGACAGGAGGTTCTCAGGAGAGCTCTTGCACTACACATCACACTTTAAAACTGATAAATCAATTGCACATGCACCTTTAAAAGGCAGAAAAGCTTGAAGGAGTCTTAGAGGGTGTTGACTTCTCCTTTCCACTAACATTATTCTAACTCCATAAAGCAAAGTAATAAATCCTAGTGTCCCAATTTTTATCACTGTTATTTGTACTACCTATTAAATACCTCAAAAATAGCTTAAGCAGAATTACTATTAACATAATCATAGTATTTATTTACCATCTCTGAAATAAATACATTGAAAACACAAAAAACTTCATACTCTAGATTTGTATGTCTACGGTCAAAAAAATATGCACAAACTGAAATATCTACTAGCTGCCCTGAGAAAAACCTCGGCTTACATAACAACCACCACACACTTTTCTTGGCATAAAATATCACACCACGTATTTTTTTCAGAAAATAACCATCCATATACATATTTAGCAAATATCAATGAATAGGGACAGCTTATAAAGAGTTCACAACAGCAAATCCAGCCATCACATTTCACCTGCAGTGTTTCCAAATGGTCAAAGAGTCCAGTTAAAAGAACAATGATTCTAAGCCAAAAATATTCACCTGCTTCTGCCACATGGAAGCTCCTTTGCAACTACTCTTCCTCTTATATTCCAATGAAGCAAGTAACCTGCTTAACTGATTCTTCTGGTTCGTTGAGGAGTTTTTGTGTTGGGGTTGGTTTCCTTTTCTTTTTTTTTTTTTTTTGTTTTTTTCCCTTCCAACCCTCCCCCACACCTCACCCGCTCCCCTCCGCTCTTCTCGTATTTGAAGAGGGGAATACTTAACTAAAGCACCTCCTCTCGCTTTTGTTAGAGACTGACCTTGTTTGACAATGCTGTAGTTAAATGCCCCAAACTAGCTCTTATTCAGAATGAGAACTGCTACAGCACTTGATCTCTAAGCCACTTCTCATTAGCCTCTGGAAAACAACAAAGCAGTTCTTGTGAGACAAAAGATGTGTAAACATGCAAATTGGTCTTGAATCACAGGTGAAGTCTCAAATACCAGAACAGAAGTTTATTGGTGAGTACCAAAAGATCTTATTTACCCTAATTAATCAAGACATCATTCCTTAAGTCCGCATTAACAGTACTAGGAATGCAACAACTCCCACCTTTTGAGGTCTGTTTCATTCAAATACTAGAATTCCCTAAGAGTGCCACACTGCCCCCTTAGGTACAAATGCATCCACAGGATAGTGTTGCATGGTTTGTTCCTTTTTTGTTTTAGCAGAGTACTACAATTCATCTGACATAGTACAGGCTTTTACCCTACACATATGAATAAACAAGTCCTATGTTTCTCTTGGGGCAGCAAAGCTGGTTAAATGAATCAGAAAACCCTGAAAAGATTGCCCACCCTCAGTCCATCAGCTACTGGACAATTATTCAAGGCCCAGCTGAAAGAAAAACAGATGGCGAGTGAGCATTAGTACCATGGACTTCTATTCACTCACACAGTCATAAGCAGAGGTTGCATGTTCTCACACGAAAATTGCCATGAAATAGCAGACAGATGAACAAAATCGTGCAAAGTCTCCAACAGATGCTTAAAATTTTCACAAGCTTAAGTCAGATTAACTGAATTTACAGGAGAGCCACAGAGTGAGTACTATAAATGGACAAGGTAAAGACAGCCAGTGTTCTCGTGATTAACAGCATCATCATAAAACATCAGTTCTTGAATTCAACTAACACACCTGAACCTTTGAGGACTCACTGAAGTATTAAATGCTAAAACCAGACGCAGAACTGTAACTGCAATGGTGGCATTCAGCAATTGATGTACTTGTGCTCCATAAAAAAGCTAAACTGTATCCAGGAATTGTTAATCCATTTCAATTCTTTACACAATTTTAGCACAAAGATCATCTGTTCTAATCCTTATTCCATTATTGACACTATTGACTGCATAAATTGAAAATGCTACCAAATAAATCAACATTGAATTAAGCCATGAAGAAAGAATGTGATAAAAAGTCTTTCAGACTCCTATAAATCATCACATCCAGAACCATGACATAAGTAACTGAGTGGGGAATTCAGTTTTTCTCCATAGTCATGATGCTTAAGGCCCAAACAAAATTACACTAATTTACCATGTAAGCAGTAATGGAATAGCTGGGGTAGAGATGGAGGGTCTGTTGGTTTTTGCTTTGTTTTCATGGTGGATTCTTTTTATCATTGATATGAGAGCTTTACCATGAACTACTTTGTTAAAGACAGAAAAGGTTGATATTGAAGTTTCAGTTCAATTGTTTTCGATCTGTGATTGTTCACTATGAGCAATTGCTCCATTTAAGAGGAATTACCCTTTGTACAAACCACTTCACTACTTAAAACAAAACACATCTATCATCATTAAAAAGAAAAAAAAATTTACCAATTTTAAAATAATGACACTATGATGTGGAATATTATGGGATGTTTCAAAACAACAGTTCATCTTGTTAACTTTACTCAGAAAATAGCAACTAAATAGCCCTATGTCCAGGAAAACATACATCACAGGAAAACACCAGTTAACAGAACTAAGCCTCCATTGCCATAAACTAAATCCCAATTTACAAGCGGTCAACATTTTGCTGCAAAAATTACTTCACACCAGCATTTGATGTAACCTTGCAGCCAGAAAGTGGTTTTTGCATTGATGTTGTCATATTAAGGAGGAGAAGAAAACATAGGTGCATTCAGCTGTTTCTAACACCACAAAATATTACCAAATGATAGAGTGCACTAAAAAATCTAAGTTCCCCTCTCCTGTCTCTTTAAATATTGACACTAGGGAGAATTCTAACCCAAACACATCTCCACTTTTCCCAGTTTATCCTATTCTTATAATGATGCAGTGAAAACTTCCAAGTTTAAACCACACATTCTCTTTCTGTTCATTGCTGCAAACTATACAGTCATTTTGGTTTATATATTTTTGAAAACTCACTCTAGATTTCTAAAGTTAGAAGTATCTTATTAAAAGAACGTCCGAATAATTTCAGATGATTTCAAGTAGCTTAACTATCTCAGAAGCCTTCTTCAGTGGTGGCTTTTTCAAGTGAATTTATTGACAGTTAATCTATAGGGTGACCTAGGCCTCTGTTCTTTATTTATTTTCAACAATTAAGCTCAAAATATTTTTAGGTAAAGTATCCTGTATGCACAAACTGTTTAAAAAACATTTCAGTTCCTCACTTAGCACTTAAAACATTATAGACATATAAACTGGAAGATATCAGAGCAAATAATAAAGTTTCTAACCCTGGAAAAAGTAGTAGAGCACTCCTGTGGTACACTGTGGAAAACAATTCCTCCATTTATATTAAACAAACTGACCAAGCTATGTTAGTTTTGCAACTAAATAATGGTCAATTTTAAATGACTACCACAACACAGATTTTCCCGAATGATTACTACAGCTCCACAGAAAACCACCATCCTTATGGCTGTGAAGATAAATAAATATTTACTGACAGAAAGACTGGCTTGTCCGTCTTGAGAAGAATGTAATGCCTTTTACAATCTTTCAGGAAAGACATATATCCAATTATAAAACTTATACATTACAGTATACTGCTGTACTTAGATACACACAAAAATAAGAATAATTCTTTTCATAAATTCTAAACAGGTAATGAAGTTTAGCAACAGAGAGAGCTCAGCTGTAATATGGATCTCTGAGCTCATTTCAATTGAGGTGCAAGGGAGCAGACATATCTGAACTGCAATTTCTAGAGAAAAAATACTTGATAGCTTCACTATGTCTATATACTGTTGGTCACAGGTTCCACAGGCAGGGGGGATTCACTAGTTATTAAGTTGCCACATAAAGCTTTTAGGTTACCTGTATTTAAGATCAATAGACAGCTTGATAGAGTGAGAAAAACATTTACAGTGTCACTGAAATAGTGATATTTGCACTCAACATACAAAACAGTATTTCTGTTGGTTTGCTATAAATTGTCAGATGCGGAAAAAAAAAGCAAAAAACCCCAAGTAGACTGTCACGGTAAAAGTTTATTAATGTTTTTCAAAAATATGAAAAAACTTCTTATCCATTCCTGTTTAAAACCAGAACCACATTCTGTTAGCTTTGCAGGTAATGCCAACTCAGTTCTATCACTCTGAATAATTTGGAGATAAAATAACATTGTTTCTAAAGAAATACTTAATACATAAAAGAATAGATTGTATCCAAATTAAGAAGATTATTATCTCACTCTCTAGGAATTCAGAATAACTAAAATGCCAACCAGCAACCAGAAGAAGCAACAAGCACAAAATTTTGAACCTGCCACAATTTTCATTACAAATTTAGGAGACTTTTTAATCTATTATATAATTGTGGTAAGTAGAGGCAAAACGATTCTAAACTGACAATAGGATTAAGGAGATGAGAAAGCAAACACTTTAAAAAAAATACTTTCAGTGTGGCAGTTAATCCACTTAAAGAGTTAAAAATTATCCGCTAGATATAGCGCTTTGTAAAGTGCATTAGCAATCACTTCTCATCTTTCTCTCGAATGGAATGGATGCAATTGAATTCCCTGTTTTAAAGTATTCATTATAGTTGCACAGTTTCTTACACCTTAAAGCAGTGCCATGCTATAGATGCGTTTGCATAATGATACTGCAATAGCTCACCGAGGAAGGTTATTAGAGCACCCAACCTCACCCTTGTGTTATCCTTTACCAGCTCCTTGTGTGGCCATGTTGACCTCTCACCTCAATTCCCATTTTTCCCTGCAAAAGCCCTATCTTTAACATAGAAATTGTTGTTTGACAAACTCAAAAGAACAACCCCAACAAAATACAGGAGTACATTTTGTATGTAACCACTAAGTGCACAAATCACACTGGATCATTTAAGCTGATCTATAAATGCCATTTCCAAAGCACATCCAGAATACAGAACTACCAAGAACATACATTTTAGTTATGACATGCAAATTATTTAAATTTATATTTAAATACACCATATTTATCTGATGCAAATTTTAATTGCAGACATATGACTCCCTCCCACATACATATATAATCTAGGGCGTATGCAAGAATCTTTTATTATGCACTCCCATGCTGTAAGTCAGAAATGGTTTATACTACACTATGTAAGAAAAAAAAAGCTACAGAAGGGTTTATAACCTGAAAATATTGGAGTTTTGTTCTTGCAGCAGTAATAGAAAGCAAATGTTCTGAAATAAAATAAGCTTTAAACCAATTTTACTCAACCTTTAGGAACAAAAAGAAATACTGTAAGACATCTTTCAGGCATTTGTAAATAAAGTTAAGGACTGTTTCAAGGAAGTCAATATGCACATAAACTATTGTAGTCGAAGTTGGAAGAAATGCCCCCATTTGCTACAGTAGCCATAAGAATTTTTTTCCCCTCAAGTTTCCCCAGAAGTAACAGAATAAACAGTATTAATCATTTTTGCATGACAACATATCTCTGTCTTGGCTCTACACACCTAATAGATGACTCTGTAATGGTGGACTCAGCCATAAAATAGAGAAGTAGAATACAAAGATGATTCCAAAACACTAGTTTAAAAATAGTGTGTTATTATCCAGTTATTTCACATTATAGAAGAAGGGGGTACCAAATATTAAATAGTTTAGGGAGAGAAAAGGGCAATACTTCAAAAGAGACCCTAAAAGAAAAAAATGAAATAAAATTTAAAAAAAAATTATGCATGGACTAGAAATTGGTATTGTTTTGCTGATACCTAAACATTTTTTTAAGCCCAGTCCAATATACTTCAGTGACAGAAGTATTAATTCTGCACAGATACAGCTTTATAAATAATTTTTCTGTTTCTTTTTTTTTTCTCTGAACTAAAAATCAGCTTGGTTTTCATCAGCAGCATGTTTCAACACAGACTTAAAATTCCTGGCTTCAAAGAAGGCTTAAACAAAATTGCCATTGGGCACATTTACATTAGAAGTATAATTTATGCCTGCAAGTGAATAAAGAGCAGTCCTTTATGGCTGAAACTCTGCTACAGTATCCACGAGAAACGCAGGCAAAGTACCATGTTAAATATCTATAAACAGCATCAACAGACACATTCCAGAAAATAAAAACAAAAAAAACCCACCACCACGCTAAACCCCAAAAATATATGCAAAGGCTTGATGCTCTGTTAAAACATATTTTGTACTCACTCTCACATTCTTAAACGCAGGCACAACATTCACTCCACACAGTGGGAGACATTTATACAGTCTATTCACACAAAAAATATCTCCACGATTACAAATCCCCCAAACGATGCTGACAAAGCAGGCACCACAGGAAAGGAAAAAGTTAAGCAAACTTACCTGCTGTAAGTACATAAAAGTCAAGGCACAGGAGAGCTGGGGACACATGCCCACATTCGGCAGTGCCACGCAGGTTGCACCCGTAAGGGGATGCTGCATGGTGTTGCTCTGAAGTCTACGTAGAACAAGTGAGGGGGCTTGCATGCAAGCACGTTTGCCCTATCTTGTCACTACCCTTTTTTTTTTTCTCTCCTTCTGATTATTTAAATAAGAAACAGTGTTTCTCGAATGCCTTTTCCTCCCCAGCGCTAAACCCCTACATTCATTTGTCAGCTAAGGCAACTTGGTAGATTGAAACTACGAATTTTTAACAGAGAGGAAAAAAAGAAGACACAGCCTGCAGCCTATTGATGAGCAAATGGAACTTCCTCAATGACAGAGAGAGCTGAAGCTTGTCTCACAACAGTAGCTGCTGACTAGGAGAGAGAGAGAGAGACTCAGTGAGGCTCAGTCGGCTGGTGCTGATGCTGCACAGCTTCTCATTTGTCAAATGGGTCCTAGGGCAGGGTCTTTACCACTCTCCAAAATTCAAATACTGCATTTTAAAAATCCCTGGAGAGGATAGGGAAGGAGAGAAAGTGAGCATGCTGCATCACAGGCATCCATGAGATCTGGGCAATTAGTGTCATTGCCCAGCTGGGACTGAATGCCTGTTATGATTCTTCACGCACACATACACACTCACACACTTTTTTTTTCCCCTCCCAGGACTCACACCTGACATAAAAAGGGCTTTCCCCTTCTAAGAACAAAAGTATGAAGCACAAAGTAGGAAAGGGAAAGAATCTTGGCTAGTCAAGAGGATTTCAGCAAATATACGGTGTTACCAGCAAACAAGCTTTTTTAAAATACAAATTAATTTTATACCTACATTTCATTCGCTATCTAGTTTTCCAGAGAAGCCTATAAAAGCATTACAGCAAAACTGTGCAAGAGCTGTGTAACCACTGCAGCAGAAACACTGGGAATGAAACAAAATTCTGTGGCACACTGTGTCTACTTCACTGGGGGGAGGGGAGCAGGCTTGGATAAGGATTGTATCTTAAAATTGGTCTAAAGCCCATCTCATCTAAAATTACAAATTTATTTGACAGCTAGTCAATCTATTATCAAGGACTGCCCTATCAGGTTACATGGAAAAATTACATTTGCAAGTTTCAGAATTTAATGTTTACTTTTTACTTTGTGAACGATACCTCGAATTAGTATTCCACTCTTGCCAGCTTTTTCTTCCCCCCCACCTTTATTTTATGGTGTAATAATTATTCATTAGTAGATCTAGTTAGTCTTTATGTAATAAAGTAGGATGTGACCTGCAAATCAAATAATTTATATTACAGCTTGTCCTTGAGGTCCTATATTACAGGTCTTTTTTTTTCCTTAGATACAACTCAAGATAAAACTCAAGTATAACAGAAGATACTACTATTTTTAATTGGAATTTGACTAATGAATGAAATATTAATTCTTCAGGAAAGAAGGTCAAACCGCAAAGCACCTGAGGTTTTGAAGGGGTTCCTTTTAAAAGCACTTTGCAGAAGATTTTAAAATCACCTATTTTATAGGATACCTAGTTCCCACAAAAACACATCTTATAGTCCAAGAGTTTAACATTAACAACAATAAGCAAACAACCCACAGAGAAGCCTATTTCATCAACAGCATAACTGGTTTGATACAACATCTACCCTTAAAAACAAATAATAATCTCTGTTTAACTGGAAACGGAATCAAAACATGTCACTGCAACTCAGGTACTATATTAAAAAAAAATATTTCTTTTTCATTGTAGACGTGCACACACATACCTGCACCCACACAAGCCTCAGAGACTGATTTAGATGCACTAACTCTTCTCCATGCAAAACTGAAAATTTTCCAGCAGAATCAGTTATTACATAATTTTCTTTCTCAAAAGGAGTCCATGCAAAAAAAACCCAAGGTATTTAAAACTCAATAATCAACAACAAAAAAATCATGCACAAACTTACAATATAGGAACTGGGTTTGGCTTAGGAAACATCCATGCTTTGCAGTTTATCATGGACTCATCTACTAGAACAGCCCAGATTACTTAATCACCAAAAAAACCACTACCAAGAAAGCAAACAAAAACCCCAAACCACCAACCAAAAAAACCCCACATGCCACAGAGCAAGAGCAAGTGAGGAGGAGGAGAAATGAACCCTCTCTGTGCCCTTTCTCCTTTTTTCATTCTTTCTCTCTGCCTTAAGCAGCCTCCTGTTCTGACAGGAGTATGTCATGCCTTTCTTTTTTTTTTCCTAGCACATAAAGGCTAAATTCTGCAAATGCCCTAAGCTGAGAGAAGTTTCCCTTTAGTTCATTTTCATATGAAATATTATAAATAATACATAATAAGACCTTATCAGAATGTTTAATGAAAAACAAATACATTATGTAAGGAGGCAAATAACCAACTTGTTCCACATTATGTCAAAATCAAAGGCAGCATGCTTCCTAGCCAAACAGTTTGGAACTATATAAGTCTATCCAATTTCCCAAAGTGAAGTTCTGGAACACGATGTTGGTCAAGCAAAGTTTCTTCTGTCTATTGCGCTATTTTACAGATAAAAGGACATCCATAAAACAGATTAAAGTCTTAAAAGCAATGCGTTGAACAGTTACTTCAAGAAAATTTAGTAGTTTGAATGTAGCTAATAGTAATTATGAAAGTAAATTTCCCATTGGCCTTTTATCCTTAATTTTCACACAATTCAGAAGTCAGACAAATATGACCCGTAAATACCATGGATTCCTTACACTTACATATCCATGTTATTAAAACAAGAACAAGGTTTTCAGTATCCAAATCATCTAAACATAGAGAAACAATAAACATACATAATTCAGTAGTGTAAGAGACCTAAAAAAGAAACACCATTCTTTAGCTTGATATATTCTACTTCAAGAGATGCAGGGGAAAGTCATTATCAATTTTCATCCCTTCCAAGGATAACTTGTCATTATGTCTAAAAAGAAAAAAGGTAACAAAATGTGTTTTATTTTTATAAATATAAAATCAATGTCTCTAAAGCCATTTCCTTGTTTATATACACTCTTCTACCTAACCCAGCCCATTAATCACAACCACATTCCAAGTTATGGCTATATATACCGTAAGAACCACCACAAATTTGCCAAAGGTACATGAATGACTGTACACAACCTGACCTTCCATCCTCCTGCACACTGACAGTCTCACTGGAACAACTGCTATGCAATTTCACAGAATGGCATATACCTCATCAATATCTCATCTGCAAATTACTAACAGCTTGATTTTTTTCCTTTTTCTGCAACAATCAGCATGTGCAATTGCAAAGCCCACTTCACCTACAGCACAGGACATCTTCCAGTTGCACCAGTGCTGCCCTGTTGGGCTAGTAACTGAACTCACCCCACATTCAGCTGCTGCTATGACCAAGTACATATCAATTAACAACAAATACAACATTTTTCAAAACACAAAGTGGCTACCCATCTACACTGCCCAAATCAGCTCCATGGGAGTTCAACTAGAAATGTTGTAGAAAATAAAACCTTCCACACTAATAATGAATCCATCTGAGGTGCAATGCCTACTGTACCACCATGAGAGGCAACATTCCCTCTTCCAACCTGTTTGAGTTGTTCGTGTCATGGTTTATGACCCAGGCAGAGAACTTGCACCTTCTCCCCACATCCAATGAGAATGACATTTAAAACATACCAGCTGCAAAGTTTTGATCAATCTTGGATATGCAAAGGAAAAAAAAATAAATCAAAGAAACTCTGAAACAAAGCAAAAAGAACCAACAGTATTTCTCACAAAGCTAATGTACAAATCCAAACCCACTTCCATTTACTATGCACTTGTTTATTTAGTATAATTTTTAAATCATCTACTCAGTTTGTAGTGATCTGGTAATTAACTTCTCAAAACTTAAACTCAGATTTCATATTTCCAAACCTTTGGCGTAGAAGTTAACCTTTAGAATTAGCACAGCAGATTGTCTAATCAGTCAAGCCTTTTCTATCAAGTAAAAGAAGGATCTGAAACACATCACCTGCAAGACCACACACCATTTTACACTTCAAACTTGTCTCAGGACTACAGTACTCGGTATGTATGCTAACAAGTCCACAAATATAAAAGGTATACAGTATTACAAAGATTGTATGCCTCCAGACAACAGGCATTAAAAAAAAAAAAATATGACTGCATATTAAATTATCCATGTGAAGAATATATTTTCTTCTCAACTTTATAAAGTGGTTGATGTGGCACAAAAATAATTCAGGCAAGTGGTAAAGAATCTAATAGTAGTGCAGGCCCTCCTCTATGCCCCCCTTATCTAATACCACATGAAAAAAGAGCTCCCACAACTTCAAAATGGGAAAAGAAGCACATGATAAGTTTAAAAATAGAATACATCAGTAACATACTTTAATAAATTACTATCAATTACCAATATATTTGCCTTTGTTTCACATAGTATTCTGTTTTCTGTATATCTACTGTGGGGGTTTTTTTTAAATAAATTGGGACAAAAATTGCAGATGTTTTTAAATAATTTTTTTTGTCAAAAAGATCAAAGAAAAGGGTTTCCTCTCTATTCTTGTAAGTTAATAGTCAACATCTCACCCTTCCAGTGTTACTTTCTTGTCATGAATATCCCTATTTCTAATATCAGGTTTCTAAGATTGCTTTCCTTTACTAGGTCTTTGCACAAAGATCAAGACATTACAGATGCTCGTGCTTACCTCAGGCAAGTAAGAATCACTAATTTGCTGTTAAGCACGGTGTTGCATCCATTGACATTTTTTCGTTTTCATGCCCCATCTCTACAAAGTCTGTACAATTAACCTCTTCAGCACCACTTCACGCAGGTTTCACAGGAACCAGCATCAACTCTTGAAATTTTTCACAAGAGGGGAAGCCAAGAGCCCTTATTCTCACTTAGGCGTTCGGGTGAGGGCAGGCAACAAAATAAATGTTCAGCCTTTAAAGAGTTAAGAGACGCTTATGTGTATGTGTTTGTTCCTTGGTAGGTGCTATTTCCTTGGATTACAGCCTACGGACAGTCCGTAGAAAGGCGGGGGGGCGGCGGAAGAGGGGAAGGGAAGGACTCCGGCCTAACAACGTGATGGTGGCTCAGTTTAGTGCGGGTTTACAGGGTTCTGGAACAAGCCGTGGGTTTGGTGGCTGTTCCCCACAGTGGAAGGGAGGGCGAGCTCCGGCCGGGAGCGTTCCCGTTGCCGCTCCCGGTCCCATTCCCGGTCCCGCTCCGCCGTTCCGGGCGCTCCATCTAGCGGAGACGCGGCTCATTCCAGCCGCTCCGGCCGTGACCGACCTGCGCCGCGACTCCCGCACTTCCCACAGGGAGCAAACAATCCCGAGGACACCCGTGTCCCAAAGGCGTCTGCCCACGCCCAGCCACAACAGCGCGCTGCAGGCGCGGGACGGGGCTCCAAAGCACATCGCATTCTTTGGGATCGCCATCGCCCCTGCGCTCTTCCGTGTGTTCCCATTCACCTTTGGTGCTATATCGGCACCAAGGGGCAGTGGCCAGGGACTGGAAAGGCAGCACGGCTGGTGCCTGAAGCAACAGAGGATCTGGGAAAGCATTCCTCATCCAGTGGCACCAGCACCACTGCTGTGTGGGAAGCACTGGGTGCGGCAGCCCTGATTTAGGGAACTTTAAGGTAATGTGCAACTACATCGTTAGGGGAAAAAAATAAATTAACAGTGCAATTTTATCTAAACTGTTCCCTCCAGAGAACAGCCTTGGGAAACGGGAAATAGGCAGGATCAAGGTGGTGAAATGGAAATCGGTGCAGCCAAATCCTCTGTCAGTCCCACACCCACCTCACTGAGTACAGAGGTGGTAAGGACACCTTTCATTTAATTTCTAGAAGCACACCCACCATGCACTAACATCACAAAACCAACTAAACTTTTTCCAACAGACTTGGACAGAGATTTTCAAGTCTGACACACTGGCATCACAAAAGAACCCTTTTAGCACAGGTGTCCAGCTATACCAATTATCATTTAGGTTATTCTTTATATTGCAGTGTTAGCAAGAACACAAGTGTGCCATATGTAGTGCTACCCTACAAGATTTTTTCCAGAATTCCAGCTGAGAAGACATGGCAGTCTGACCCTTAGAAAATTAATTCTGAATTAAATATACAAACTTGGGATTTTTTTTTAATCAAATAAAAACTGAGTATTAATCACAGCAACTATGTACACCTTGTTAAGCAGCTTAAAGCTTCAGTCCATAGGATGGGAAGGCTATAAACTACTCAGAAAAAAGATACCAAGAGTTTGACTTGAAGTACTGTAGCCTACCTTTGCCTTCTGCCACTTGTGACAGCACATCAAGCAGATAGGAGAGAGTATTTGAATAGTAAAGACATAATATGTATGTTTCATTCAGATTTGTTTTTATACAAAATTCTGCTTTATTACTTTATATAGACATAAGTCACTTGCAGTACTAGAATCTCTATTTTGCTCACAATGAATACAACTGAACTAGAATTTTCACACAAATTCATCAATCCACAGAAGTTTGCCATTTTTTCGTTGTGGGGTTTTTTTTCTCCTTCATTTGCACCACCACATCTCCCACTTTGCTGCTGCTATGAAAGAACAAGGAAAGAATTTAACTTGAAAGGCAAAATAAGCAGCAGGAGCACATGAATTTAGAGTTCATTTTCTTATGACAGTAATAAAAGTTAAAAAAGCTAGAATAACACCAAATGTAATTATAAGAATACATAGTAGGGGCAGCATAAACACATCTTGCTGAAGAAGGTTTTTATGAAATATTATTAATCTCTTAAAAATTAAAAGAATGTCAAATCTCATAAGGGGAATAAATGATAGATTAATTATGCTATTATGTAAAGGTTGCATCTTTTCTCTGTAGGAATTAAATTAACCGGACATCAGCAGAGTTTCCTTCTACAATGAAACCACTTCTCCTTTTATTATTCTGTCTATAGCTGGCTATCTCTCATGTATTCTGTCTGACTCTAAATCCAACATTCTTAGTCCTCAGTGCAGCAGTTCGTTTTAATGTATAACAGCTATATATTAACATGCTCATGTACTGAAGCAAGAAATCCTCCATTAACTGCAGCTGAGTCCCTCAGTCTCCACTTCCCCTGTCCTGTTCTTAACAGCCTGCCCACTCTCCAGAGTATTTGATCCCTCTAGTGCAATGAAAAACACCTCCACAGCTCATTTGAGGACTTGATTTATCATCATCTACCAGTGAAACTCAAAATATTCCTCATCGTTTTGGCCCTACCCCATAAGATGGGCTAAGTCAGTTTCAAATTTAGCTCAATGACTCCTCAAAATCCAGCCCTTCATCTCTAGTTCTTTCTTGTTGTTTTCAATCTGACTTTTAACTGAAACATCTTAAAACTCTTATGGCCAAGCTCAACAGATTCTAGTTAAATACCCATCTTCATCCAAAGAGATGAATACAAGACTCAAAAGAACTAAAATTGAGTGGTGTGTAGCTTTGAGCTTCAGTTTATAATGAAGCACTAGCAAGGCTTTCCAAAGCAGGCAGGTACACACTCTCCAAAATCCCAGTCCAGAAGAAAGACCTCTGATGCAATGACCCGATGCCATTCCTGTGCCAGACTCTAAGGGTTGGTTTATTTGGGATTTGGTTCTTGTATTTTTTTAACTTAAGAATTTTGGCTCTCTGTAACTCTTCCATAATGACATGCTTTGACACAGAGGGAATTTTGCATACAAAGCTGCCTATACAGGTTTGCTGATTTACTTTGAAGCAGGAACAGAAGTCCTCTGTGAGAAAGTTCAATTTTATATACAGAGGTAATATTGTGTCCATTCATTTTATCCCAATTTAGCTTATCTGCTGATTTTAAAAGAAACAGTTGCTTTTTTTTTTTTCCTAACCATATTTTCCCCTGAATCCTCCAAGGATCCTGTCCTCTCCATACTACAGTGTTTCATTAGTGTAACCTCTATCAGGGCTGTTCATGAGTCCAGCATCAGCTCCCTCTTCTCTTCACACTCTAATTGGTATTTTTTTATCTTTTTCTACTTCAATTGCTAAGGTGTCACATTTACCACCTCCAAGTCTTCCCTTTCCTCAGCTAATAACTGGAGTCTGAAAATTCAGCTACAATATTTTCTAGAAGTTGTTTGCTTTCATCAACACTAATAAACTCTTGCTTGTTATGGTGGCCATCCTTCACCTGTCCTACTTGTAATTCCTTCCTCTCTTATCTTCTTCAATGCAATGGAATTCACACTGGAAACCCTGAATTCCCTCATGTTTTCCCCTCTGCTGCTTTTTGGCACTATCACCACTTCTGCTTTCAGCATAAGAGTTCAAGTTACTCATCCTCCAGGGTTCAGACCATTCAAGACTCAGCATTAAATATACTCTCATGCATGTACAACCTACACTCTACTCATGCATCAAACAACATTTCACTTGAATTGGACCATCATTTCCTCACAAAAATAATTTCCAAGAAAGATAGCTCAAAACATAGAAGTCCATTGCATGTGCACAATAGACATAAAGTACAAAATGCTCTGCTCAGTGTTTTGTACCAGACATGGGCTGGGGACACTTGAGAGAAATAGATGTTGTACAGCTGCTCCTCAGCATGAACAGCAGCATAACAAGCAACAAGTACCGGCACAGTGGCCAACTTCCCTCTGACTTCCAAGAATCTTTCAGACACGACAGACACAAATATCCAAACAAACAGAAAGAAATATAAATTCAAGTTTGTTTATTCTAACTACACTTATGCAGGTCTTAAAAGCTCTTGCTTGTATGTTGGTTGTTTTGGTTTTTTAAATGAAAGAATCTTTGCCTCAAATTACAAGTACTGAAATCTCAGAGATCAGTTCCCATTTTTCCTCTGCACTCAATATCCACAAAAATTGTCCTCTCTACAAACCTCTTCATATTCATGTATTTGAAGGGGAAAAAAAAAAACACCTTAGGAAAATCCTCTTTGAAATGTTTTTATGCACATAAATAACACTTTCTTATTGCTCTTCCTGAGATATATTAGCCCTATTGAAACCAGTTCTACAGCTAAGACACTGTGGGAATATCTGTGTCTTTACGATTCATAATTTGGTCATGAAATTCAAAATAATTTCAAGATAAAATTTAGCAACATCGAATTTTTAACACTATAATTACAAAAATTACCGCAAGTATCTGAATTAAAGAAACTGCCACAGAAAATAAATTACTCTTAAAATTAAACTTATTTTTAGTGTACATGAATTGGTTTTGCAGGTTCTAGCTTATTTTTATGGAGTGCCTCCAAAGAATCTCAGATTAAAATATAAATCTGAAAGACAGAAACCGAAGAGGTTTGGTTTTGGCTTAATTCTGACTATATAAAGATTAAAAATGTATCTTCTCATAGATCTCATATTTTTTCAGAAAAGTATACCTTGCTTTTCCATAACTCAGTAAAATATCCATACAGCATGATTTATATTAATATAAATATTATTATATTTTCATTAAATCACATACACTAATAGCAAAACAAACAAATTATCTAAAATGAGAATAAAAACAACTGCCTTTATTTGAATAGAGTCTCTTTTGGAAACCTTAATGATATATGAAATTCAGCTACTTAAAAGCTCTAAGAGTTAGAGAATATTGGTGAGGTCAGACAACACTTATTTATAAAGTGCCTGAACATAAGGTGCTAAATGCATTCTCAAACACAATATGAAATCATGTAAGCTATTGTCTTGGAGCTTCTGGTGCTTCCCAGAATAGTGTCTAATTGCTCTTATACACAGAGAAGCAATTTTGTCCTCACTTACATCTCCAACACAGCATTTTCCAGCTTCACCCACCAAACCCATACTTCTCGTCTATGAAAGGCCTCTACTCTGACATTCAGGAGCACAGAAGGAACAGAAACATTACTAATATTAGGCCAAAAAGCTAAGTTAAAGCCTGCATGAGTAAGCATATGTCCCCCTCTTCAGACACAGAATGGACATGATTCCATAGTCAGGAGACAAGAGACTAGTGATCTCCAGAACAAAGGCTGATTTCTGCCCAAACAAGACAGAAAAAATACATCAAACAGATAAACTTATTAATTAGCAGACACCCTCTTTAAATTCAGGGATAGAGAACTGACAAGCATAGATCTTTTTTTCAGTGCTCCTTCACAGCAATACAAAGCCAACACTTTACACATAACTTTCTTTTCTTAAATTTCTGTTACTCCATCCATAAAATACACACATTGAATAAATTAGCATCCTATGTGTATTACGCATTATTACAGAAATAAAGCTAACACTTAAAATTAAGTCAATTAAAACTGCAAAACTAGTCACAAGAAACCAACATACTGTTCTTCCTTGTAATCAAACACAGCACGGTGCAGGTTCTAACACTTCCAAGCCTTTGCACGAGCTCTGACCGGGAGAACAAGCCCATGGATTTCCTGCCTGTTCCCACCTTTGCCCTGCCCCTGCCACCACAGGTGCTCAACATTCAGACTAACTGGGGTCAGCTGTGACTTTCAGCCAGGCCAAGTAACAGTCACCAGGTGCAAATACCAGTTCTGAGTCAACACAAGCCGGGTGACCCCCACACAAAGGGCTTCACACCTAATTGCGGGTGTTTAAGGCCATCCTGGTGCCTGAAAATGAACTCTAAAGTGACTGTACAGAAACTCTTCCTGCTCCAGACAATATCTTATTAAGATGTAGCACAAATCTTACTGTATCTGCTACATTATGTGAATTATAGATGCAGTTTTAGTATTGGATCTTGAGTAATCACTAGAAGCCAATATTATTCGTACTAAAGTTATGTTCCCTAATTTTGGTAAGAAACGTTGCTGGGTTATAACAATGGTACATATCAACAAAAAGCTAAAATACCAAATATTGGAAGTGTCTTCACTGGAATACAGAATAGTTAAGAACAAAATTAGATGCAAGGACTCCGTAGTAATCTCCAGACATGGCAACTTCAGGATATTGCAGATAAACAGAAGAGCGGAAAAACAAAATCTGGCTTAGTGAGACTACAAATAATAATAAAATATCTGTAGTATTGTTTCATCCTGCATTTACTGTGAGCCAAACTCACTGAAACTAGTAGAAGTCTGAACACAGTGAATGCAGTTCTGGGCACTCTGAACACTAAACACCTGCAGTGCTGCAGATAAGTTAGCAGGAACATTTTTCTTAAGGTTTTAGTGATCGATTTCTAGTTAAAATACATGAAAAAAAATCTACAATTAGTTTCTGCAATAAAATATTGCTAAAAGAAGGGCAATACCAGGAATGGATAATCAGTTACACCTGATATACATCACTGATCCTCAAAAATTTGTCTCTACAGGAAGGTGTTCTATAATGTACTCATCATTCTTACTTAAATATTTCAGAACCTATTGCTGAAAAGCCAACATGGTTTTCAAGACTGAAATATGGAAAGAAACACATTCGAAACAAGCAAACTTTAACAATCTTATTTACCTAAATCTTGCCAAAATAATTCAATTGCCATAAAATACTTAGTCAAGGAGCTAGACAGCCTTGCTGCATAATTCATCAGCCATTTTAATCCTGTTGATGAATATCAAGTTCTTTACAGAAATGCTTTTAAATAATGCTGAAGAAAAATCATTATTATTTAGGGATTTATGAGAGGTATTACGCACAGATAAAACAGTAAAGCAAAACCCACCCTATGGCCTCTATAATGACAAATACTGTTCATATAAAGAAAACTTATATCCCTGAAATCATAAACAAACTGCAAATGGTAATACTTTACACAGAAAACTGATCTTAGTTAATCAGTTCTCCCTGGCATTCATCTTTACTGAAAAATATTACAAACTAAGTATATACTCAATTCTGAGGTTGCTCTAGATCTCATTTAATGTCAAGCTAAAAGCAAAAATTTGATCAAAGTAAATTACATACATTACTATGATTGTGAACTCAATAACAAAGCCTACAAAACACCAGAAGTAAGTTTATCTGTGTAAAGTGAACCTCCTGAGTATTTTATTACATATATCTTTCCCCCACATACCTTGACTTCAGTCAATCGAGAATATGTAGAGTCAAAGTAACATGGTATGTCCCACTGGAATGACTGAATCACAAAATAAGAAGTCTTTTGTTCCTCATTTTCATTCATTCTTTTTTTGTTCTCTGCTCTGACAAAACAAGAAACTTCTGTCCTCCGCAAAACTTCAGTGTCAGCAGGGAGAATCGAGGAGAGAACAGGTTCTTGTGTGCCCCACTGCCCCGCTCCCAGATGGCCCCAAATCCCTACACAAACACACGTGTAGGCCAGAGCACTAAGAGAGATTCACTGGGACAGCTCAGACACACTTCTGTTGGGTGCCTTGCAACTACAAACCAGGGGCAGCTCTTCTTACAGGACTTGCACACACAGCCTGACCTGTACCAGCATGGGCAAGATGCTCATAAGAGGCAAAATCATTTTAACCATTAACTTCTAAGAGTTATTTAATAGTTATTGGTCACATTTGAGCAAGTATTCAGGCTGGTTTTAAAGGGCCACAGTCTTGTTCATGAAAAAAGTCCAATTTTTCTCTGGCCACCTATCAAACGCTGGTGAATCTATTAAGAATTTGCTTCTTTTTCATTAAAATAAACCACACAACATAAATATTGCATCTCACAGTTCTTGAGAAGAAAGTATAGGGCAATTGTACAAACTCAAGTATATAATTCCAAAAAGTCTGAAACTATCAAGTTAACCTTGAGGATGAATTTCTCATTTCTGGACACAATCTAAGAGAGTGTTGCAAATCCCTCACTGTTTGATTGGTGTGAAAAAGAGACAGCTGGACTACCCCCAGCTCCCCTCTGTCCAGCTATGGGTCACAAGGGCTGATGCCTCTCACTTGCCCCCTTGCCACACTTATCAAAATGTGCAGTGGATTTCATGAGATTCCCTTAGTTTTGAAAGTCAGAGTAACCATCATTTCATAAGGTTTTACTGCTCATTCATAACACATAAAGAGAAGAAAATAACACTAGAAAAGACATTCACTTTCTTTGTAGCAAGAGATTTTTGTCCCAACAGGCAATAAATTGTCATGATTGGACAACCAAAGGTCATTCCTCAGAAGTAATGATATGATAGACCTGGTTGATAGACTCTTAGTCATAGACATGCACTGACATGAAACAGGCTAAGAATTGGCAGGCCTGAGGCATCAAAAAATGGTAATTCTTGGTATATTCCTTCTGTGACACCACTGGGAAGGTGTCCTGCACTTGCAAGCCAACCAACCTCTCATTCATCATCATAGTTACATCAAATGGACTTTGTGTGTAACGATACACACTCCTACTTACTGTCCCTCTGGGTATGTTTTCTGTGCCAGTACAGTCAAACAGCACACAGTTAACACAAGGACTTTAGAACATTGTGCCAAATGAAGAGCAGACTATGAAGTGAATGTTTCCTGAGTCACCTGTCCTTAGCTACAGAATTTATAAAGGAGTATTAATGCTTGTTTGGTTTTTTTTTTTTTACTATTAGTTGAACATTTTCTTCTTGTACTTTAGTTTTCATTTCACTAAAGTGCTTTCCTTTCTTTTCAGAATGGTTAACTTTTTTTTAGGAAAAAATAGTAATAGTTGTATCCCTTATGATATTTCTGTATTGCCCTCTATTAAAAAAAAAAATCTATTTATATATTTATACAATCTTATTGTAGTTCAGAATGGAGGTAAGGTATTCAAATTGTATTCATAAACTACAAACTCAGATACTTAACCTGGACTGAAATAACTGATCTGTATATGAACTCTGAGTTCAGATTATCTAACTAACCTCAAATGAAAGTATGACATATTATCTATGTAATTATGAAGCAAACACCAAGGAACTGAAACCAAATCCATTGAAAATGGCTGCCCTGACACGGAATTCACACCCAGAAAATATATTCATTTTCCTTTTTAAACAAATATTGCCTCTCACTAGGATAACAAAAAAGGGAAGCTGTATTTCATGACAAATATACATGTTTTGGCAATGTGCATTGTCTGTGCCTGCATATATCACATTCATTACTATGGCTTAGGGAGGCCAGAATGGGTTAGATACACACTTTAATGTGTTGATGGCTCTTTGTCTTTTTCCTCCCTGGGTAAAATGAAAATTGCTATGAATTTTTTTTCATTATTAATAATGAATGCCTTTCTTGTTGACAGTCCTTGCTGCCAAGTAAGAAGCCTTGAACTTGAATCTTTATGATGCAGGGTTTTTGTTCACTTAATATCCAGTCTCTACAGTCTCTCAGTTATTATATTCCTTTTAGAGCTTTTCTTTTTCTTTAAATCTCTCAGTATTTTTATTTCCAACATACATTTGTTACCATGACAGAGAGACAGGGGAAAGCATGATACATCCCCTTACTGCACAGCACCAAAAAAACTCTTGGTAATTTCTAAAACACGACACTGAACCAAAAGGTGATTTGAAGTTATTTTCTTCTGTATTATTCACAGAATTTACACAGCCATAGAATTCTAAACAGTATTTGGAAATCCATCCAGTTGTCAATCACTTTTGTATATATATATATTTTAAAAAAATTATCCTTGGAGATACATAAATATACACTTATATATTATTATTATTATTCATTGCATAAAGAAAATGATGCAGTTATGTCAACATAATCTGTAATTCTCTTCTGTATTCTTAATCTGTTCACAAAAATGATAAAAAAAATTCATATTATGAGCCTCTCTTGCCTAGAAATGTATCTGGAGTAAAAAGGTGGCTTGCTTTCTTTTCTCAGGTATCCTCTCTCCCCAAAAGTTTTACCTACTTCTAAAATCTATTTCACATCTCAAGGGTTACACTGGACTGTAACAATTATAAAATTGGTAATAGTTGTAAAAGGAGAGTGATAATCACAGGTTTGTGTTTCCCATCTCTTGATGATGCTCTACCCCACAACAGGAAATGCTCAAGTGCAGATTGACACTGCCATCCCAAACCAAGAACACAACTCAAAAAGGAGAAGCATTAAATATGAGCTTATTTGCAAACTGATTCTCATTCCCAACAATAATATTTCAAAACTGATAGAAAAGTCAGTTAAGTTTTATATTCCAGTGGAATAAAGGGGGGTCGAGGTACAGGATATGTTGGTTTTCTGACGTTTTTCTACCAAAGGATGTTTTTTTCTTGGAAAAAAAAACCATAAAAGCTAAAATATATTCATTCGAAAGCACCATTTAATTATATCTCTTATATCACACACACAACTTCCAATCAGAAATTTTTCATGTTCTTTTGTTTTGAAACAAAAAAATCAATCACTAGCAGCTTCTTTACCCTTCAGCAGTCACAAATATCCTGAGTATACTGTGCCAATGCTTATATGGTTACACAATATTTTGGTCTGCTATAACTATCACAAGTTAATGCTGGTTTCTGCATATCCTTTGCCAAACTAAACCCAACTTTACTTGTGTCTCATGTAATTTTAATTTTTTTATGTCAGTAAGAAGTCCAGAGCAGATGACTGGAAAAATACAGTAGATTAAATTTAAGAATTTCTGGTTTCCAAAACAAGAAAAATTCAAATGTTCAAGTCCTGAACCTTACACGTAATTTTCATGTAGCTTTATTATTAACTAATGGTTGTGTTACTTACTCAAAATAAAGTTTACAAACACAAGTTTGCTACTGCAGTGAGTAAGTGCAGTGCAGGGAATAATGGGCTTTTGTGGGGGATGAACATTGTAGTTTATTGTTGTTTTTATCTGTTGTTATTGTAAATGTAGGATTTGCTAATATAATTTAAATAATAGTGGGATACCATCCAAAAAATAAAAATTACAAATACGTTTAATATAATGAATTTACTGATCCCAAATAATCAAATACTTGATTGGTTTAGTGCCACCTCCACAAAAGATATGCAGTCTGCAAACTTTCTTTGCTGTAGGTTTAAAAAATGAAATTGCACAAACATAGTAGAGGGTTTCCACACCTGCTGCAATGTAGACAGTTGTAGTTGGGACTGGAGGGAGGTGAGGACATGAGGTCAGTGACAGGAAGAAAAATATGATTAAGTAACTCCCAATATGATGCCAACCATGATCTTTGGATTCTATTTCAAATCTAGCTATCATGTTACCAAAATAATATACTACGGGATGGATACTGTTTTGCTAATAGGATACATGAATTCCTAATGGTAATTTTATACTTGCAACTAAATTACAGATATGCCAATTATGATATATTTTCACGTGCATAAGACACAGTATTTCATGTAACATGCTACAGAATTTTTTTTCCCTTGACATACAAAGAGACTGAATAAAAAAATAAGAGATCCAAGCTGAATATCATGTCAGTGCTTACAACTTGGATTGATTTTGCACAGCAAATTCCAAATGATCACCTTTCATTAGTGGAGGCTTATTAATGTTAATAAGTTAACATCTTAAAAATTCTTGCAGAGTCTATGAAATTCCATTTGGTAAACAATGCAGCAGTGAGATACATGGACAAAGATCTGTTTTGATATCGATACATAAAAGGTTGGAAAAACATTTCAAATGGTAGCTGTCTGCGTGCAGCAAGTTATACTGCTTTCATTGCAAAAGTGACTCTTCAAAAGCAAAATGATAAGTTTCTCTCCAAAAGCAAGCTGTGAAATATTGATTCATGCAGCAAGTTACTAAAACCAAGACCTTCTAATTATTGGTAATGATCATGTGAATGAAAACAATGAGATGAGATACCAACTCACATTAATTGCACAATGAAGCAACATTTTTTAAGCTACCTAATTTACTGTGAAATGGGAGGGACACAAGGAGCTGGATAGAGGGCAAAATCCATAATTTATAACTTGCTTAAGATTTGTTTTCAAGAGACACATTACAAAGCAATTAGAAAAATACCCTTTACAGGATAAAGAAGGTAAAGTAACAGGCAGGGCCATTTGAGCCCAGCTGGACTCAACAAAGAGAGTCACCTGGCCAAACCTCAGGTGTGAGCACAACTAAAGTTCATTCAATGCTTATAATATAATGGAGCCTTCTGCTGGTGAACAGCTGCTATTTGTTATTGATACTTGCATTCAGAATCACTGGAGAGAAACAGATTTGTTTGTCAATGACAGCTTTTGATCATTCTGCAAGGAAATCACAAGTAAAAAATGGCAGTTATCTCCAGCTGCAAATTATCTCGAAAATATGATATGCCTCAATTAAATACGTTATCTTACTCCTTGCTTCCATCTTAAAGCACTACAAGGTTTTAACACACTAGAAAATACACCCAAAGATAATTTCTTCTTCCTCTAAAATGCTGGCCCCTTGCAATTTCAAAAACTAAACGAGTGATTAGTCATAAGCTATGAAATTATGAAAAAATATATCCTCTTACAAACAAATAGCTATTAAGAAAATATTCTAATTATGCAAGCAGGACCTTGACTGGATTTACTGGGGATAATTACCCCTAAGAAAACATTCTAAGCCAGAAACTGATTAGACAGTTGGAGAATTCTTCACAACCCAGTACCCACACACTCATTTTGCCACATCATGTAAGTATCCCACCTACTGAATTCCTGAAAGAATTCCTCATGTCAATGAAAGTAATGAGAAAAAGGTTTTGCAAAGCAAGATAATTGACTCATACACAAAAATTACAGATTTTGCTTAAATGAATACAATTTAGAAAAAAATTCTCTTGATATCAACAGGTCAGAGAAGTGAATATACTAAAATCAGTAATCCAATTGATAAAGGAAAAATTAATAATTAGTTGTACAGAACATGCAGAATTTGTGTCAGAAGCCTGTGACTGTTCAGTTTATTTCAAGGAAAAATGTCCTCAAAAATCTCAGAGTGAAACACAAAACCACCTCAATCTTTCGCTTTCTCCAAACAGGTGTGAAATGCAGCTCCACTGAAAACAGTGCAGTTCTGACTTGCAAGTGAATTAAGCCTTATAGAATGATAAATAAAATGTTCAGTAATGTGCTTTCAGTGTGACTGAATAAGGCATCTGGATAAAATTGAGAACTACAGAAGAACACTAAATCAGTTTAAAAACATGCATGAACTTTAGAACGATGCTGTCATCACATTATTTATATCATAGACATACCAAAGTGCTATTATATTTCAGGTCTTTCATGGCAAAACAAAAGCTTTACACAAGTAATATTAAGTATTTAGATGCTTTCATGCAGGATTTATTAGTTCATATTTTGCCCTGTCTCTATATCTCTCAATTTCAACTGTATTTTTGGTCGTTTTAGCTTTATACTGTTTGGTACATTTGTTTCATTATATATTATCTGATGAAAAATCTGAATTCATGCACAGTTGGATATAACTGAGAGAACTTATCCTCATAGGATCATCAAACTAAACAAAAACAGGAGCCAAAAAAATGTAGTAGAAAAGCTCAGCTGTGTACTTTTTATACAAGAAATACCATTACACCTCTTTGATGCTTATATGAATTAAACTGACTATAGAACACAATTAGCCTATAGAACAGCCAAAAGTAAAGGAAGTTATTTCACATAGTAAGACATAAACTGTCTTTTGAATGATTTTTTCTGTACTTTTCCTTTATAAATATATATAAACCTTCACAATACAAATAAATGTGCACAAAAACATATTTTCTAGTGTTGCAGACAAATTTTATAAATTTAAGTGATCACAAAAGAAAAAAACACCAACCCCTTTGTTCTCTGATCACTAAAATTTGCTCTTTGATCCAACTTTTAAAGCACAGAATTCACTGTGCTTATCTCTACCTTGACCAGGTCAATGCTTCTCTTTCTGGGTTTTCTGTGTTTGAATTTTTTTCAGCATTGGCCCTAAAAAACTGCTGTTAGACTTTACTGCATCTACCAAGACACAAACATTTTTCATACTTATTCAGCCTAAAATTTTCCACTGATCCCCTAATTTTTGCTTTCCTGTTTTGCAAAGTTTTCTGACTGTAGCCATCAAACTTTTTGCATAGTAACCTTTATTATTTTGCTATAGAATAGCTAAACATAGCAAGCCACCAAAATGTCAGAAAACAAAGAGATCCAACTCAAGTCTTCCTCTGGATGTCTGTAGCAATTTAAAAAACTTTTACTTTATAGCCACATTTGTTAATGTAAAACCTACAGTTAACTATGATTTTATGTTCTTGTTTTACTTAAATTAATTAAGCAAAACAAACATAAAGTCTGCAATCAACCAAACATCTACCAGCAAAGCATATTTGTAGGTAAATAAATATAAATAATAAAAAGATTTGCATAACCCAGTAATGGGACTAATTCAATAGACAGAACAAGTCAGAACGATTCACCCATCACTTTTCCTGTATGTTATCAATGATTTTTGGAACTAAGGCAGAGGGGAATGATGTTTGCCAGTGTCTGTCAAACATCTCTTGGTATGACTTTATATGATGCTCAAACATTTAAAAACTTGTTGTTGTGCTCATGGGAAGAGGGCTTCAGATGACTAAGAGTAGAGCAGTAAGGGAAGAGGGAGTAATACAATCCTAGAGTTTTCCAGGAAAACTGGACTGTTTCCCTTGTGCAAGAATTCACAGAACTCCTCAAAGAAGGGTCTGAACCTACACGAAAGAACTACATGAATTCCACTTTTTGTGAAGAGGTCACTGATGTGCTCAAAATGTTCCAGTGAGCCAGAATTCAGATTTTTAACTGACATTCCAAAGTGTGATGATAGGTTAGATCAAGAAGATAAAGTATAATACCAGCAAAAATAATACACCACCATCTGCTATAGATATAGGTGTAAAAATGCAAGTATATTGATTCAGTACATGATTATTCAAGCATACAGTAATTAATCTTAATTGTGATAGAAGCAACCGAGAGAAAAGACAAAGTTTGAAGCTACTTAAAACTTATCATATCAAATCCTTTTCGAGACACACCAAACATCGTATGTTCAGTCTGTTGGTTCAAATGCTAATAGTGAATTATGTTTCAGGAGTCCATTCTCTTTGAAACAGAAGGTAAGTTTTCAAATCCTTGTTATGCATTAATTACATCTTATGTATTTTAATACCTAGCTAGTTAGAGGAAAATTACCTTACTAGTTTTTACAATAAATGCAAAACTCTTTACTTGAGAAACCACCCACATGTAAAAGCCACTAACACAAATGCTGACAATCAGTCTGACATCCAATCTGTTTCCAACCTACAACCACAGAAATAGAGCACTGTACATTCCAAGAAAAGATCACTAACATTTTCCGTAGCTTAAAGTAATTTTAAACTTCTTTTATTACTCAGAATCTTTGCCCCTTCTTGGTTCATCCTCCCTCCAACTCAGTAACTTGCGTAATTAAAGATAACCGTCTAAAGTTTTTGCATTGGGGTCTTCAAAAACTAATAAGGCAACAGACTGTCACTGAAATTCAAGGCATTGAGTTCTTAAAAATTTTATTTAATAGCCACAACTGTAATATGACTACATCAATGACAGCAATTGAGCCATATGAATTATGTGTTCATTTCCAAATAATATTTCCAGTAAGAAAAAGAATTGCAGGATATTTTATCTCTTAGATAAGACAGAAATGAAAAACATAAGGAAAGACAAAACATTTAAACAACACAGGTAGAGATCAGCATGAATACTATAAAACACCAATGCCTATAATAATTCAAAATATCTTTGTGATGTAGCATAAAAAAAAGGGGGTTAATTAAACAGTAATAAGATGTTTGAATAATTTGCCACATGAACGGCAAACTGCAAAATACCAGGAAGATTTGCTACTCAAAGAGTACAGGGGCATTGTGTGAGTAATAAATTCCCAAGGGGTTGGGAGAAGAAAATATCTTAAAATCAGACTTCATCCATTACTCAAAGCAATACAAAAACTACAACTACTACTGATGCTACTACTGAAAATGCAGTCTGGTAATGAAGATGATGAAAACAGAACACTGAGTTTTTCTGATGAAAACAGAACACTGCCCTGTTCTGCACTGGGGAGGAACAGCCCATGCACAGGCACGGGCTGGAGAACAACTGGCTGGAAAGAAGCTTTATAGAAAAGGACATGGAAGACCAAGAGGACAAATTGAACCACAGGAGAGCAGCATGTTCTTTCTGAAATACAGGTCTGCAGCATCCTGGGTTGTGTTAGAAAGGGCCTGGGGAGCAGATCACAAGGAATGTGATCCTTCCCCTTTAACTCAGCATTGGTGAGGCCTCTCCTGGAGTTCTGTGCCCAGTTCTGTGCTCCCCAGGATGAGAATGACATGCTGCAGTGAGTCCAGCAAAGGACCAGAGAGATGAACCAGGGAATGGAGGG
>WEIV01022079.1:81689-104546 GCA_013390005.1 Calyptomena viridis
AGACTGTTTAGCCATAAAAAGAAAAGGCTCAAGGGATCTTACCTATGTGCATAAATACCTGAAGGGACAGAGTACAGACACTTCTCAGTGCTGTCCAGGCAGAGTAGAAGAGGCAATGGGCACAGACTGACTAGCATTACATCCTATTTAAAGATAAGAGACCCTTTTTTCTGGGAGGAGAATCTATCAAACACTGGAACAGCATTTACACCCAGACTGTGGAGTCTCTGTTTATGGAGATACCCAAAATCTGGTCCCTCTGTACCTGCTACTGCAGCTGATCCTGCTTTGTGCAGAGTGGGTGGATTCAGCACTCTCCAGAGGTCCCTTCCAGCCTCCGTCATTCTGTGATTCCATAATATTAAAACTCTGAATCTTTTATTAAGCGTTGGAATAACCAGCCACTTACCTCTCATCCATTACCAAACACATACCACATACATCTGTGGCATATTGCTTTTAAATCTTTAAGAATTCAGTTACAGCTACTTATCTTGATAGTCAGAACCTGCAACTGCTTATGTTATAAATTAATTAAAAAATATATGGAAAACAAAAAGTAAAACTGCATTAAGTTCATGTAGCAAGATTTAGGGAGTGAAATCTGTAAAGCACTGAAGTGTAAAATGGTGAAATGAAAATAATTTAGACCATTTATAATAAGGAGAAGGAGAATGAAGAAAGAAAGAATAAACTAAAATATAATACTGACAAGTTAAAATATTTCAGTCATGAAACACTTGGAATTTCAACCCCAAATGATAAAGACTTCATTCTAGGATAAGGCATCTGAAGATTTAACTCTGAAAGAACTATAAAGATCTATGCATATGGATTTCTTATGACATAAAAACCTTAAATGCTAGCCTCCTGACAAAATCTTTATAATTTATTAAAAATTTTAAAACTCCACTGCTGCTAAAAAGTAAATGACATTGATGAATACATCTTGTTAGCTTTTGTCCTCAGCAAAAAAAAATGGACCTGCAGGTTCCATAAAAAGTCAGAAAGCAATAAGCCTCTTTTGTCCAAACCAGCTCTAGGCACAACTCTGCTCTTACTCATAATTCCTCATCCTATGACACTGGTATCTAGTATGTACTGAATGCATGAAAAACATAGAATACTAAAACACAAACTCGGGGAAAAACACTTTAGTTCCTAGACAGATGATGGCTTCTGAAGTCTTTTTAACTTCCTCCTACCACCCACTGTGTTTCATTTCAGAATCCAGCACTATCATACAAAAAAGAAGCCTTGCTCTGTCCATGGGATCGCATATTGGAGTGTTCATCAAAACCCTTTACTGTCTGCTTTAAATAGGGTCTTTCCAACCATGTTTGACAGCTGAATGATAAATACAGTATTCTGTGAGCTTTTAAGCTTTGGAAGGTAATGTTTTAAGTATACAGTTCACCTCAATTGTCTCTTTCTGATCAATATATATTTGAAGAGTTTTCCCTGAATTAATTATCACTTTTATTACATATTTACTACTGTTGTATTCTCACCTAAAAGAAAAAAAAAGTATTTTGCTTTTTCACAAGATCTCCATTTCCCATTGATGTTTCCACAGAACATTCAGTCTTGAACACAGAAGAGGTAAAAATTCTCCAGTATCAAAGTGTTTACTCGCCCTCCACCATCACTGGAAGCCACTCAAAGTATTGCATGCCTTCTTTCTAATCATTTAAAATGAGACCTACTACACAAAGTCTGACTACTGATAACATGAATAGAAATTATTTCTACAACTTAAAAAGAAGCAATCAAACAATATTTGAATGCATATATAGATATATTATCCAGATATAAAAGAATATCAATAATGACATGAGAGAATTCAGTTTAATTCTAAACATTAAATTTGCTAAATGTTACTGCTTTGAGCCTGCCACGTGGAATGTCATTGCAAAGAGAACACAAGAATTGGTTTTTTACTGAGAAGATCAGACCTGGAAAAAGTTAGCAACATTACTGAAGTTGCACTACTGAAAATATGAAAATAAACAAACACTCCAAGAAGTGTGGAAAGTAAAGACTTATTTTTATAATCTTGTTGTACTGGTTTTACTTTGCTATGTTTTCTTCTGCATTCTTCCTTGATCTTCCCTTTTTCCTGTTCCAACCTGCCCAAATGCAAACACATAGACATTTTCCTACATACCTGTATGTGTGTCCTTTCTACACCTGCTACTAACGTCCCTGATGCAAGTTAGCCAAGAACACTGCTACGAAGAGAGGAAAACATGCTCTATACTGACCCCAAAATAGTCGTGCTTGCCCAGCTTTTTCTTCCTTTTTGGACAACAGGCAGAAGGCACAGATGCCAAGCTGCGGAAGTTATTTTCCAGTGATGGCATCTGGCTCTTTGGCACACTCCACTGGCATTTGTGTTGGTTTCTTTGCCATTGCCCCTGAGTTTGTTAATGGGTTAAGTTGATGATAGCATGTTGTCTGATCCTGGATGCCACATTTCTTTTAACTCACCTTTGATTCTCTTCCTGTAAGAATAAAGCTGCTCTTCATCCTCCTGAAACATTTGTACTTTAGCTGACATATGTAATGATGTAATTTTGGATAGTCCTGTTGTGCTAATGGATAACTTGGATAGGGCAAACCACTTCTTTGTATATTTTACACTTTAAAAATTACGTGTGCCAAAACTTATTAACCCAAATACTTTATTCAAGGACACTGTTTTCTTTTGTGATCTTAAAAAGAAAAAGAAAAGAACAAAAACTCTGAAAGTGCTATTACCATAAAAAAAGCAAGCATTTTAAAAACTTGATTATATTTTCATTATAATAAAAAATATATTTCATTATATTTCATTATAATCTCTTGTGTTCAAAACCAAAAAGTCATAATGTCTTTATATATTGCAGGAAATGATGCAACATTTATTGCTTAAAGAGGCAATGAACTGCTTTAACACATCACAAAAGGTAACTCCAATGGACTTATCTCCCAGCAACATAATTTCTAGTTTAAAAATATCAGTTTATATGACAGTAATTACTAAACAGATGGGCAAGAAGCCAAAAAGTGGCATCACATCGACAGTGGGCTGAATGCAACTGGGAGCTGTGGAGCAGAAAGGAGCTGTGCCAGATTGTGTGGCAGCTGAGCGTCTTATTGGTGACCATGTGCTGTGCAATCTCAGACACATCTAAAAAATTATGCATTCCCCATTGATTTCATGCTAAAATAGTAAAGAATAAAAACCTCTGTCTGAACTTGAACACAGAACATGCTCACATGTTCTTTCCTTTGAGTACTCAGAACTTTCCATCTTGCACTGCCATTCATAACACTGGCTGCACATTTTAGATCCATATCATCAGATGTTATATTAGTGGTAAAACAACAGAGGTCTGCAGACAAACTTAATCAGTAAATTCAAAATATTCCTAAAAGTTAATAAAAAAAAGCCCCCAAAACATCCTCACACATATTATTTCTTCCCTTCAGGAAATCTATTTTAAAATAGTGGCAAAATATTGGTAAGCAGCACTTTGCTAAAATAAACAAAACGAAAAAAAATCTAGACCTAAAAGATAAATCATCTCTAAAACAACTAAACAAATGCAAAGCAAACCCAGAATTCTGTATTCTGTTCCCATCTGATTTTTATTTTTTCCAAAAAAGTAGTTCACACAAAACTGTCATTTAGATCTTTCTGCTGACTAGTCAACCACTGAACATTTTAGAAAATACATTTTTTAATTATTACTGGACTTGGCCATCATTATGCAGAATACTAACAAGCCAGATTAAGATCAACATTCATATGAGTTGTTCTCTAACAGTAATTAATAGCTTTCAATTGTTAAGACTTCTACAGTCACAATAAAGCACTATTTCCAGGCCAATCTGATATTTAATGTTATTTAGATTACTAACAACTTTTAATAAAGAAATCCTTTGGATATAAGAGGGTGGGCATTTCCTTCTCAGTCTCTCAACAGGATATTCAGGCAGGCAGCCTTGCAATTAATCTTAGCACTTTATTCATTTTCCAAACATACTTGCCTATTGACTCCTACAGAAAAGTGTTCATTCACTCACTTGGTTACATTAATTATACATAGAAGATAAAGCCAAGGAAATCTGCAAGACACCAGAGACTCCATTAGTTTTCTGTGTAAATTCCAAATTTGTTTCATGTAAACAGAATGAGGCATATCATTGACACTGGTAGGTCCCTGTCCAAACACTCTTCTGATTCCGTGTGCAGGTTGAGTTGATATCACATCCCCTTTGCAAATGCTACAGCAGTTCCTACTCACCCTGTACAAACCCACCAAGGCATCTCTGATGGTTTATCTGCCTTTCAGAATTTCAAGGGGCAAGAAAGAAGCTGTAAAACACTGCAAACTTTCATCAGACTCTTCCATCTCAAGCATTTATGCCTGGCATTTATACATGCTAAACTACATTTGGTTACCTCTCATTAACACTAGAAATAAACAAAGAAGGTAGGAAAAGGTTAGTGAGAAGGCAAACAAAAACTAGGGATGGAGTGGGAAAGGAAAAGGCAAAGGGAGAAGGGCAAGTTAGTTACAGTGTAGAATAGTTTTGATTTACCTGGACTTCCTTACATTGACCTCTGACTGCAACTATATTTCTTCTTGCTTTTTTCCTTCACAACACCTAAAAAGTAGCCCAGAGATGAACTAAATAATTATTGTGCACACTTCACTTTTGTCTCAGTTCCAACAAAATTTGATACCTTTCCAGAGTCTGGATTTTTCTTGAAGAAAGTGATCTTAAATTCTTACAACTTAGCAAACATATATGATATATTATACACTTTGCCCAAATTAAAAGAGTCACTCCTACATGTGCCAATACATTGTCTGCATGAGGTACAGTATTTATACTACAGAAATTGAAAGCAAGCTGCTTCTTAAAGGAAGAACAACACAGGTACAAGGGATAGAGCTGTCACTGTGAGCAGAAAAAATTCTATTAAATAACAGCACAAATATTCCAATTTTTGTATGCATTTGAACTTGACACTGTTTCACAGAATATCAAGTTTGTCAATTTAAAATGTCAAATTAACAATCAATTTGGACATGAATTTGGAAAATAATTTGCGTATATATATATATGTATACATGAATGAAAAAATCCCTTACATCAGTCAGTGGCTTTCTAGAAAGGGAAATAGCACAGGTTGTGGTATGCTGCCTTTAGTGAGTTAAAAGAAATATTATTAAAAAAAAAAGCATTAATCTTCATCTGATAATGTAAAGCTCATCAGTGCAGTGAATTTGTCATTAGCCTAAAAAGGAAAAAAAAATATATATATTCATATACCTATATATATGTACACATATCTAATTCTCTAAATCCACAATTAAGTCTGGTTAAATGTAGGGAACAAGAAAGTGATATTCAATCTGTATTTTCTCTAATGCTACCAATTCAGTCAAAAGAAGCACTTAAAATGAGGAGGTAAATGAATATTTCAAGCAACTGCAAAACAGAAGTGAAAAACCACTTTGAAAAATGGTTTTTAAAGGAGCTTTGTGCACCCAGTGTAAGAGGGGAGACATCCTCACACTGGAAGATGCAATTCTTACCTGAGGAAAATTCCAATTTAAGTGAAGTAAAGATTGTGTGCGTGCTTATTGATTCTGTGTGTTAAGGAAATAATTTCTAATAGAGAACATTTCTGTTAAAAAACTGAAAAGTCATGTATTATATAAACCCCATAGTCCCTGAATATACAGAGAAGTGCAGCTTTAGTGCCTATAGCATACTTAGTGGGACTTACTTCATGAGAACACATGTGAGAATGAGCCATTCTGAAAACCAAAGCAAAAATGAGTTAATAGCAATTCTAAAGCATCTGGTCGATAATTACTATAGGCCATGGCTTCACACTTCAGAAAATTCTTACAAAATACCAAAACTCCTGAATTGAAATAGATTCAAGTTCCCTTTGGTCTGCCCTCTCCTGTTCTCCTTCTATGAACTTGGATGAATGGTATAGTACTGATTAAGTTCACTAACACTTAGAAACTGTATTAATAGCCATTACTTTCTTAAAAAAAATTTACCTTGCTAATTACAACTTGAAAAACACATGCTTTTTATTAAAAAAATGAAAAAATACTATTCTACTGAAAGCAAATGCTATTCTGGTTTTGTCCAAAAGCACCATCACAGCATGAAAACCAGGATCAAAGCAATTATTTGTATGTAACCCTTGTTAGAAGGCAATAATCTAAATGGAATATCCACAGTTTAATATATAGAGTTATTAAAATATTAAAATGTAATTAAAATGAAAATATTCAAATGTAATCACTGGGCATTTATAATAAAGCTTACAAATGTAATGTATGCAAATGACTGACTCTTTATTTATTTATACATAAATATGTTACCATACACCAATGTAATCTAAAAAGATATTAAAACAACAGGAAATAATCTTGGAATGATAATTTTATCCATAGACTCAATATGGCTTTTAGTTCATAGTACTAATAAAAGGCAGTAGAAATAATCTCTATATTGTTCACCTGTAACCAAATATACTTAAAAGAAGTTCATTATGCTTTCATCCACTCCATTAAACACATATTCCACTGATAAATAAATAAAAATATTTATGTACTCTTGTGAAGAGCAGGATAAAATGTTTACACTTCTATTCATTTTTGTACTTGAAAGGGGCTTATGTGACTCCTAAATTTAAGGATTTTAAAATAAGTAATGCTGCACTACTTCAGAACACATGCACTAAGGTCACAACGTCAGACAGGCTGACCTCAGTTGAATAAAGTCTATCAACAAACAAGTGTTTTACTGAATCGTATTTCATTTAATAATACCTGTAAATGTGACTCCAGTAAAGCTCCAATATCTTGCACATAACCAGAAATGCAAAGAGACATTTTCAAGAGCCAGGGCAAATGCTGTGGATGACTTTCCCTGGCTTTCACCAGGCACTGCCATTAGAGTGCTTTAGCTTCCATTAAGTTGTCACTTCCCTGTGCTGCCAGCTTTTCAAGGGGGACAATTCGTTCTGACAGAACCATGGCCTGTCACATACACTAACAGTTCAGCAGAAATGAACAGGAAAACCCCCAGAGCTGATGGATTTATTAGCGATTGGAGCTGGCACATATATTGCTTATATGTACAAAGCTAGGTAATTAATAAGCTCTAACCTGTCCGCCTTTAGTACCTTATATTTAGTTGCAGAAACTTAATTCATGGCATAAAAATGTAAACCACATAGAGCTCTTATTTCATTGGATTTTGAATGTTAAAATTGTTTAATTAGCCCTTATCGATTATGACAATTTTGTAACATCTAGTTCATACATATTTTTAATACATAAGAATTGCCACACTTCCTAAGAGAAAAGGCTCAGCTAGTCCAGAATCACAGAGACAAACAGGGAAGGAACATAAGAAATGCTAGGTTGAGAACAGCCTTTGTCCTCAAAATATAACTATGCAGCCAGTGACTACTGAGCCTCCCGAGCCAGAATCTGTAACAGGTCACTGTGTACACCAATCACTTGATCCATCCTGCTTGAGCCCAAATAAATTCTAAGTTCCACAATTGTGCTCCATGTAAAAAAAGTACTTTGATTTGCAGATATTGAACTTGCTGACAATATCACTGAGTGCTAATTCTTGTACTGCAAAACATTCCATCTTCTTTGAAGCACTGCTGATTTTATAAGCCTCACTTTTCACTGATCTGTCATCATTCCAAACTCAAGAACTCTAACCCATTTAAGCTCTCATTCAACAGAAAGTATTATGTATATCTTGTCACCTTCTGTCTCAGTACCTTCTCTCTTTCTACCTACTGGATATATGGGTGGCCAGAAATATACTTAGTAAACAACATGTGAATGCATGAAGGATTTCAGCATTAAAGATCTCTACATCATTCCAGTTTTCTATCACAGAAAGGAGGGTCATCAGTCTTTAAAATGCTCATTGTACTTGAAGATTTTGGGACAACAGTTAGTGAGTTATTAATTATATTTTATACTTGGCCAGATCCCACAAAGGAACTTTGTACAACTTGAAGACAAAGTATTTAACTTACTCTGCTGGTTTTGGCTGGGAGAGAGTTAATTTTCATCATAAATAGGTAATATGGGGCTGTGGTTTGGATTTGTGCTGCAGACAAACAATCAATCCCTGGTAACACAGGGATGTCTCATTACTGCTGAGCAGGGCTGACACAGAACAGGGGCCTTTTCTGCTCCTCACCCCATCCCACCAGCCAGGAGGCTGGAGGTGCACAAGGAGCTGGGAGGAGATACAGCCAGGACAGCTCACACCAACTGACTCAAGGGATATTTTAGACCATATGATGTCATGCTCAGCATAGAAAGCTGGGGAAGAAGAAGAAAGAGGGGAATGTTTGGAATGATGGTGTTTGTCTTCCCAAGTCCCCATTGCACATGATGGAGTCTAGCTTTCTTGGGATGGCTGAACACCTGCCCGCCCATAGGAAGTGGGGAATAAACTCCTTGTTTTGCTTTGCTTGTGCATGTGGCTTTTGCTTTACCTATTGAACTGTCTTTATCTCAATGCATGAGTTTTGGGGGTTTTTTCCAATTCTCTCCCCTATCAGAGGGCAGGGTTGGGGGAGTCAGTGAGCAGCTCTGTGGTACTTAGCTGTGGCTGGGGTTAAATCACAGCACTTAAATAATATTCCATGTCTTTACAAATTTGGAAAAATGAAGCACTGAAGTAAATGGTATTCTGAAGCAGAAGTCAATTAGAGAAGCTACGATTATACATGGAATCCTCACAAAAACAAGCCATAATGTATTTAGAAATCCTTATGAAGGCTTGTATCCTGTCTCCCTCCTACTACATCCATGCTCATCTCCCCTGCTGGAACTCAATGGTTGTCCTTCTGGTTTATAGATCTTCTAGAAGTTATTCCACTGGGCTGCAGCAGAAGGCACTTGGGTCACAGAAACAGTGGCAGAAAGAGAGCACATGGTGTCAAAAGAGAGGAAGCTGGGAAAGAAGAGACACTGTTTTGCTTGTGCTAGCAATAGCCAGAGCAGAGATGGAGTTAGAGCCAGCTGGCTGAGGAGAAAGGATGACAGCCATCAGATTAACTGAGAACAGTCAGGAAGTCTTGAACACCACCACAGCACAGACTTGGCCCATCATTAAGGACAGAATAAAGTCCATTAAACATTTTGAAGGACAACACCCAGGTTACAAAAAGGTTAGACAATATGTAATACACAAGAATGACTTGAGGTAGGTGTGTGATAGGCTAAAGAGAAAAACAAAATAAGACACACAAAATTGAAGCAGTAAAAAGATGGAAAAAGAAAAAATAAAACATTGATGATAAGTTTGAAATAAGGCTGACTACTTAATCAGGAAATCAAACATAAATAAATAATCCTGAAAGAAAATAAAAATTCAGAAATGCATCTTCCTCACTAGATAAGTGATTAGGTAGTAGAAATTCAGTCTTCCAGAAGCTGGAAGATGAATAACATTTTTTGTATTACCAATTTTTTTATAAACAAATAAATTTCAAAAGTCCAACACTATTTTTGAGTCTTACAGTACTCTTGACATTTATATGTCTTTTAACCTTCCTTTTGGAAATTGAAGTTAACTAACTACCCATATATATATGTTTCTTAACATATAGTAGAAGAACTTCACCACAATCAAAATAAATTGTCTCCAGTTGTGTTTGCATGTTAATAGTCTTGTACCATTATTGGATACTTCTGGTTTCACCTTTAACATACTAAGCTAAAGGAAAAGGGACACATAATTCTCTGTTGTGGTAATAACTCTAGCTGCAGACATGGCCATCCAGAAGGTCAATTTTTCAGCAAGTCTAGCACAATCTTTATTGACTTCTAATTATTACTTTTAGCCTTGCCATGTTTTGCTTCCTTAATTACAATTTTGACGTATTTTAAGATTTATTTAAGATGCTGAGGTGCAGAGGCTCATACATCATCAGTCTTGGTGATTTGCTTGAGTACAACATGAAATGATAAGCTGTATCTGACCTAACACAATACTAGGGCTAAAATAATATACTAAAAGTTAATTATTGTCAAAATTCAAATTATTTAGTATGGACAGAAAGTGAAGGAGATGTTTTATTTGCCTTGGAAAAGACAGATTAAGCTAGCTGGTGCCACTGAACAGTGAAAATTACATTTCTGTTACTATATATAGACTCTGACCTAAATGATGTTGACCTTCTAACTTCCAATGCCCATTAATTCTTTTCAACAATAAATAGCCATTACAGGTTTGGATTTTGTATGCTTTGAAAACTCAATCTTACTTAAAAGGTTTTTACAACAATTCTGCTTAATGAAAGAATTTTTTGAAAAGAATTTTGACCTGAACTCTGAATTTTCTACACATACATCTCAAGGAAAACAGAATGCTTCATATAAAGCACAGAAAAATGTCACCTATTTACTTCCTTGTTATTGATAATATTGGGATTTCTAGGATAACTGAAAAAAATCAGTGATGTCTCATGTTGTCAGATGGTTGTGCTATTTAGAATCAGCATCAGAGAACAATTAGTCAAGTTTCCATTACAAGTAAAAACTATGTACAGAAATAGCTGCAAAAATGAGTTCTGACAAACTCATTGGTCAAGTAGCAAGCAGTAAACTGGTTTTTTTCCATGTTTGTTCTAAAGTGCTGCTTGTTATATTCTTTAACACCCCTTATAGCTGCATTGAAAATACATTATTTATTAACAAGCAATATTTCCATTCTTTGACAGGTTCTCCACACCCCTCCCCCCCCAAAAAAACCCTCAAAATTTTCAACTAAGCTCATCAATTACTCTTAACACTCTAAATAGTTGGCAATGTTTACACAACATCCTTTCAGAGTTATTCAGCTCGATCTTGCAGCTCATTAAAAGGATCTCTATTTATTTGCTGTGTGTTACAGTTCTTCACTTTGGCACACCACGCAAAAAGGAAGCCAATTTTACTTTTCCCTGTGGTGTTAATTGGTAGAGCGTGCTGCCTGCCTCTTCATTAATTATGTCAATGTGTATGAAACTTTCATTTTCATGGCAGTGTATTAACAAAGCTTTGCAATGAGGCTGACAAAAAGCCAACAAACTCCAGTTTATAAAAAGTGGGTAATGAAGGCTAGCAATGGCCAGAACATAATATTTATTTCAAAAAGCAGCTTTTTTCCTCCTCGTCCCTTTCAGACACCATCTAAAGCAAGCACTTACTGAAATAAACAAGATCAACTTTGCTAAGCAAAGTAAATAAATCTCCATATAACACACACATAATGGATCTGGAAACACTATAACTTCACGGAACACAAAGAATGAGAGAAGGACCTTTAGTCCAGCTGAAATGGTTTTGCTCCTAAAACCATTTTCAGATAATTTACTGATCTCATCCCATCAAGTGTAGAGAAATCACTCTCTGCTTGATAGCTCACTAAACACTGGGTTTTTGTCTAAAGACAAAACTACCACTATCACAGCAAAACCAGACAGTGTCCCTATGAAGTCCTTCTGGATGCCTTTACCCTGTTTCTGTTTACTAACTGCAAAGGCTGGTAAAAGACTGACACCAAGATTTTTGGCTTCCTTTTTTTTAGCTCAGTAAAAAAAAAAAAGGGTAGGTGGGTGGGAGAGGAATCTTGATCAGATCTCTGTGACTTCAGAGAGAGCACAAAGAATTTCACCACACAGGGGAGACAGACTGGAAACAGAGACTAAAGCCACAAATAAAGCATGTGATAACCCACTTCAGTTCTTTCTGGAAATTTTGAAATGCTAACCATTAAAATAGAGCAATACTCTATTTTAAAATATGTAAAGCTTTACAAACTATAAATTAAACCCGTTAAGAAGTTACCACCTTGCATTCATGGAATTACAGTTTACAGCCCTGGAAATCACAAGTGTGTTGCCACTGAGGTTGTAAATGCTACATACAAAAGTGCTTGGTTTTTTCTCACCTCAGATCTCTTCTGATTGATAAAAGATTCACACTGCTAATACCGCTATTTGAAAGATTAAAGAAACCCCAAACAAACCCTAACAAAACCAAAAAATGACAAAACACATAATACCCTCACAAACAACTGAACATAAATCCCAATCTAAGCACTTTCATTCTATATTTCTCTCCCTATTTGGGATATCCTTAAACTAGTTCTTTGCAGTGAGACCAAGTAATAAAAAGAAGGAAAAGTATTAAAAAAATGTTTTCTACATTAGGCTTAAACAACAAATAAAAAAGAAATTTATCTGTATGCTGAAAATATTCATTCTTCAAATGATTCCAGCAGGCCAATAACAAGGATGGGATGAGAGGAAGCACAAGACCTTATGGTGAGTTCACAAAACTGGAATATGTTTATTCCCCATCAAATGCTTTTGCTGGCAATAAAAGAAGTGAACTGCTCCTCAGCAGACATATCCTCCAGTGAGATAGGAGCATAAGAACTATGGGTGTCATTTTTTTTTTCTCCTTCCCTCTTATACTTTTCTAATATCTATTATTTCTGTTTGTTTCTCTCAGGTTAGAAGTGTGCCAGTACACAGAATGCACCTTCCTGTGTATCTACAGCACTTGGACATCCAGGACACTCCCAAACCACAATATATTCATACTGTTAATAAGAAATTTCTTTTTGTACCTCCTTTTGCACTCAAGTCTCCTCAGAAATACTATGAAACAGGAAACAAAACCACTGTTTGCTTGTCTGACAGAAATAGTGTAGCCTCAGAGAACTAACAGATTAAATCTTCTCATACTTAATGCTTTCGTATTCTCCATGTTCTCCTCTTTTACATATTTGACCTCTCCACCTTTCCTTCTCGTAGCAGCACTCTCTGAGCATCACAGACTCCCTGCTGTCATCGTCTTCTCCTCACTCAGTTTCTCTTAACCTTTCACTCCCTTTTCATCAAGCTTTCACTGACTTCTCCCATATCCATAAACTCTCAAACTCAAACCTATTCCTGGCTTCAATTCTTCCTCCTCAGGAATCAGTTCAGCCCTCTCAGGATCCTCCTTCTCTTTTCACTTGGACTCAAAGCAGCATTACTTAACTCCTGCTCAGTGCTAAAGATCTTTCACTGCTGGGCAAGTCTGTGGTCTCCTGTTCCCAAAACCTTGTCTCCAGGCCTTTTTTCTTCCCTTCCTGCCAGGTTGTTACGGTCCCATCTGTGGCAGTGTATATTATAAGTTTATATATCCATTTGTATTTCATTTAATGTACAGTTCTGTTATCCCCAGTTATCCCCTATTAGCCCTGCTTGTAAATGGACTGCCCCGGTCTTCCCCTTCCTTTGATCCCACTTAGATCCCTCCACCAGTGTCTTCCTCCCCCACAATCTCCCCGCCTTCGGGTCCCTCTGCCCCCATCCCAAATATGTACCCTGACCCCTCCCCTTCTTCCAGAACCTTCCCTGTCTCTCCAAGTTACTCAGTCCCTGGTTGGTTTGAGTACAAGGCCTCAGGCTTCCTCTCATGCCAATCATCCCTAAATCCCACTCCTTCCTTTCCCTGGTTGGTCTTTTCGCCATTTCCACCCCCTGTTTATGCTCCCTACTTAAACCCATGTCTGAGAACCATTCCAAGTTACTCAGTCCCTGGTTGGTTTGAGTACAAGGCCTCAGGCTTCCTCTCATGCCAATCATCCCTAAATCCCACTCCTTCCCTTCCCTGGTTGGTCCTTTCCCCATTTCCACCCCGTTTATGCCCCCTACTTAAACCCATGTTTGAGAACCATCTTGGCTCTTGTGGGTTGGTTCTTCTAGAGGCACAGACCTCTAATAAAGGTTCCCTGTTACACCACCCACGAGGGTCATCTTCTGTCCTCTTTGTCAGGCAGCTGATCCACCAGTCCTCCTCCAGGGACCCCAGCTAGGGTCAGGCGAACTGCCCTCCCTGAAGAAGCCCCTTGCAGAGCGTGAGGCAGGACGTACCGCCTGCTTGGCAGCCCCTGAGTCACCGGGTGTCCCGAGCCCTTCCATGAAGGGCCGATTGGTCGCCTGGTGCCCGAATCTGCCCAAAGCCCCTGCGGGTGGCTGCGAGCTGGCCTGGGCTTGTCGGGGTACAGCCATCTGAGGAGGGGCACCGTGGCATCCATCCTTTGTAAGTTCCTAAGGAATTGAAAAACACCATATTTCTTTGCTCTTATTGCCATAAAACCTGCACTGAAATTTTATGTTTGCTCAACTCTAATGATTTCTTGCTTCCAGTCAGTTTGGAGAAGCTATGACAAGGGTACATCATGGAACTTTTTCTACATTATTATTCCTTATCTTCATCAGGAGGCAGTTTTGCAAATATTCACAGAAATTAACCTTGGACTGTAAGAACACAACTGAACAGCCATTCTGTTATATATCTGAAACAAGACTAAAAGACATACTCTGGAAAATTGTGTACCCTACCTGCCCTTCTTCTGTGGTAGCAACTGCTTCAATATCATTTAAGGAATGAGTTTTGAAAATAGATCTTAAAACATGGCACTTTCTGCTATTTCTCCCTAGAAGCAGCTGATGTATCAAGAGTGTATCATACAGTGTAAGCTATTCTTGAATTTCCTGTGCCATTCTTATTTATTTCTGTATAAAATATTGAATTATGAGATGGGTATTTACAATTTATTGAATAATTTTCTATGTTGATATTAATTAGAAGCTGTAAAAATTACATGATATTTTAAGAATTACATCCCTAATGGAAAGCATGTGTGAGGAAGAATAGGAAAACACTTTAAAAATAGATTTATGATCATTTTAGCCAGAATTCATCAAAACTGAAAGCTTATATACCAAAGGTAGCTGATGGATATTCTTTTGTCTTCCATATGGATAATTCTTTCCCTGTCACACAGATAAAATGTTCTTTGTCAGCAGCTACACTTCCCTGTCAGATTTTATACTTCAGTGAAGAATGTTTTATGTTCAGCAGCTGGCATGCAGTTCTCATGCAGTTACTGCATTTCTACACTTCTCAGTGCTACAGGGTTAGGTTTTGTTGCCTTATATTCCATCCTTACTTAAACCAAATAGAAACATCCTAAGAAAAAGTAACTCAATACAGTTTACCTATTCCCACATAGCATTTGCAGTGTCAAATTTTTTCAGTGACATATAGTTGCACTAAACATCTGCAAATGTGTTCTTCAGAGCTTGTAAGACAAAAACAATCCTTTGATTTCACATATAACAAAAATATATTTCTAAATCAACTCTTGTTCAAAATAGAGCACATGCTTTGGGAAAAACAAAAGTCCAAAAATCTCCAAAAATGCGCAAGTAACTCTCCAAAAAGTTGCATCAATGCCTCATTTCTTTCAGTCTTAAAATATTGCAACCTCAGTTTGTCTAGTGTTGGTGTCTGGGTATTGGCTGTTGTTACACTTTGCTGGTTCAGCTCGAGAATCCTCTGTTATCTCAGTTATCTTCCTTGGTAAATGTGTATCAATTTGGAATAATCACTACTTATCAAGTCTGGTCTAGTCAGTCTAATAACTTTTTCTAAATTGTAAGATGTCTCTATACCTTTCCCAACCTACTGATCCTTTTTATGGAGTTTCTCTGTCTTTGCAATTTATAAACATTCTTCTTGAACTTTCATGTGTGACAACTGGACACACTACCCAACACAATTCCAGCAGCCTGAATAAAACAACTCTATCTAAGAAGTCAGTTCCTTACATATCCAAGAACTGCATTATCCCTTCTGGACCCAATTACATGGGTCATCAAGGCTGAGGGAAAGCAAAGCCTCAGTGTTACACATGCAGTCATTCAGATTCATGTCACTCACATATAACATTTCTAAGCATTTTCCTTCCTACAGTAAATAGGGAGATGTATTCTGTAGAATATATGGGAAAGACAAGTGCTACATGGACATGAGCTCTAGGAAAAGAATATTACTTCTAATACATTTGAATTATTGTGTCAGATTACACGTTTTAATTTGGAATATCGCCTCTCTGTCTCCTTTCTTACATCCACTGTTTTCCTTCCAAAAGATGTCTTCAATGGCACATAACTGGGATGCATCTGGCACTGTCTGATAAGCCCCCACAGGTCTAAAAGCCTGAAGCAATACCCTGCATTTGGACATATGTGCACTGAGTTGTGCCTTTTTGTACTGTGTCATAACCCCCCCTCAACTATGATCACAAAATTTTATTTCCAACTTGGAGGGAAAGAGAATGAAGTGCTCTGGATTTTGGGAATGAGCCAACAGGAAGTGCTAATAAAGACTGTCTACAAGCATGCCCTAGGGAATAAACAGTTAATGCCTATGACACACAGCTTCCAAACTGGGATTCTGATCCTAGTGTCAAAAAACTCCGGTATCTTCTTGCTTCAGCCGTTATTAATCAATTAATACACTGTATTAATAACCAGAGCACTAAATAAGCTTTTTGCCTTTTAGTCTCTAAATCAAAAAAACCCCTTATATGTAACAAAGCAAATAAATGCTACTCTATTTCAAAAGTGATCACTTCAAGCTATTTTTATTTATTCCAAAATGTGGTAGCAATAGACAAAACAAGGTGATCAAGCAGAGGAGGATACATTCTCATGAACATGTAAAAGTCATACTGTTCTCAGTGTGTGTGAGCTGGGTAAGCAAATAATAGAGAAATGCAACTGATCTGGACAGACTGTTTGGTGTCCCCTCTCACTCCTCTGCTTTCTCTACCCCAGCTCCCAGGATGAGTTGTACCTACAGCTTTGTTCTAAACTGTTTCTGTAAAGTTTTAGCACTAGAGCTTTCACTGTTTTTCTAAGGAAGTTCGTCCAGTTTCCAACTGCTTTTCCATTAGAAAGTTTTTCCAGCTGCTGATCCTAAACTGGCCTTGTAGCAAAGTAATCCTACTGAGCAGTGAATACAGAGAAAAAGTGGATTACTTTCTTATTTGAAGCTTCGTCTTATGTACATGAGGACTATTATCAAGTCCTTGCTCAGGCTTCTCTTCCCCAGCTTTTCTCTGTAGGTGACATTTTCAGGAGCTATCATGTTTTATATTGCTTTTCCCAGTATTTCCACTGATTAAGCCACTTGCTTCTTGAAGCGTTGTTCTGAGGATGTTGCCTTGCAGCTGAAGATTTACAAGTGCCAAACTTTTCAAGAATATAATTGATGTTTATTCTGTTTTTGTATAAAAAGTATGGCATTTGTATCCCTTTTTTTACAATAACATATCTTTAATATGTTCAATTTCTGATTTACTAGAAGCTCAAATCACTGTACTGCACATTACCTATAGCTAAATATTTTTAAGTGTAGACAGTTTAATTTACTCCAAATTACATTATATTCAGTCTCCAACTCATCAACGTAATTTTTAATTCTGAAGGTATGTTTGCAGGTCCTTTCAAATTGACATTCTCAGGGAATTTTTAAAATATGTTTTGTACTCTATCATTCATGCCAATAATGAAAACACTTAGTGGTAAGTCCTAAAGCAGTATTTTCTAAAATTGTTCCAAAAACATTAATCTACATTGACAGAAAGTCACTTACATCTAGTCTTGGATGGGGGTTTGTTTTGTTGGTGGTTTGTCTGGGAATTCTTTGATTTGGATTTTGGGGTTTTTGTTTAGTGGTGTGATGGTGGTTTTTTTGGTTTTGGGGGTTTTTTTGAGGGAGGAGAGTGCTACGTTTTCTTTTAGAAATTGTTTTATATCCAAGTACAACAGACTTATTTAAGCTGTCTTTCTGAAGAGGAAACACCACAGTAACTCATCGGACCTTGGAAGGCAGAATCTTGCTACTGAAATACCTCTACAGTGACTTTGAAAGGCAGATCTGAGCTCCCTGTGCCAAACCTGAAAACAGATCCAAAATGCAAAGCAAATTAGCACAGTGCTGTATCTGATCTGCTAAATCCTCCTGCCAGAATGGAGAGAAGGAACTGCAAAAAACCAGTTACATACACATCTTTCACAGTATACTTCCGGATTAGACCTGGCGCAGGGACACACACTCTGTCTATCCCATTAGGCTCCATTTTACCCTAAAAATGGTTGCTTAATGTTTTTCTCAATGAAGATAGAAATGCATAACTGCATTAGCCCTTCTTAGCCATCAGTAGTAGGTAGGTCTATGTCAATAATATCATGGCATAGATTAAAAAAAGAATTCCACTGACATGCATATCCTAAGTCAAAGAAACAGGAAGCCCTACCCACACCAAGTCAGGTGAAATAAAGGCCTATGATTTGACAGAATAGCGTTTGAACCTCCAAAGAACTCAAGTAATCTTTTATTTAATGGAATATGAATCAAAATTGGATGAGTTTTATGAAGCAAGATTGAATCCATAAAGTACTCCAAGGAAATGTGTAGGGGAGCTGGTGTGCTGCACACATCAGTACCAAGATGAACAATATAAGATACAAGGAAGGTAAGAAAAGCAACAGCACAATGCAACAAGAAAGCGTTTACAACCAGCTGAATATAAGGAGGCTTTCATGCCACCACACAAGTTGGCTGGCCAGGGTGAGGGTGAGCTTTCACAACACAGAGCAAATGATTTTGCATTCAGAAAACAATCAGGGAATATTAAAAATAGTTATGTCAGATGAGAATAAAATTTTGGGATATTTTCTGCTCTCAAGAACAGTTTTTATGCATAGTATTTGTAGATTAATGTTCCTGATACTTTGTCTTTTGCCTCCCCACAGAGATCCTCAATTGTTAGAGTAAAAAAAAAAAAAAGCATCTTACATATGTCTTGAAATGTTAAGTACAATGCTAAATCGAGAGCTGTATTCCTTGTGGGTTTTAAAGACATAAGAAACTAACCTGTCTAAAAAGCAGTTGCACATACCTTGTTGATGTATTTTTACATTACATATTGAAATGTAATGTTCTCTTATTATCCTGTTCCTTGTATTCTAAGTTCACATAACATTTCTTGGTCACTCTACAAGATGACACAGTTAAAAATACTATGTTCTCTCCACTTTCAGCAAAATTTCAATCCATAGTGAGCCCATGGTTCACTAAAACGATGAAAAAACTCAGGGTGCTTCTCCATAAATGACATTTTATTAAAAAGTAGAAAGAGAAGTAAATCTTAAATAAAGCTTCATTGAAAAGATTAACTCCTATTGCTCAATAGAAGTATGCATTGCAGTGTCCTTTTGAAATAAAGTTTATGTGAGAAAAATGCAAATTATAATTGCTCAAGTTGGAAAGCCAGTCATGGCTGCTAAACTCCAAATTCATAGTTATTGGGGAACAAAAAGAAAAAAACAGTAATTTATTATGCACCGACCACAGCTTCAGACAAACTCTGTATTTTCCCTACATGTACAAAAAATATTGCCATTCTCTTTTTTTTATGTCATATATTTGCTTCCTGAGGATCCTCTATCTATCTCCAAGAATGATGATGTTGACAGATGTAGTTTAAAGCACGTTTCTCTAGTTTCTGAGGTTTTTTTTAGATGTATGAGACGTCCACAAGGCAACTCCTCATGGATTACTATTTCTCAACACAAGGTTAGAGACAAAACAATTAAATCAGCAAAGAGTAACTATGAGAAAAACAGTTGAATGACCATGAAAAAGCAAAACTGCACACAGTAAGCAATACCTGGTGGATATGTAGAAGACTGAGTTTAGCATGGGAAGGCTAGAGAACTGTTTGATAATTTTTTGGTTTAACAAATAGATAGGTAAAAAGAAAAGGTAATGAAGGAACCAAAAAGAGAAATATATTGTAAGTCTTTTGCTGATTAGTAGAAAATGTCATTAAGATTGACGAGGTCATCTAAGACACTGTTATCAGCTGTGCTAAAGCACATACCCAGCTGCATGGTATTTCCATAAAGCCTCCGAAATCACAGGGATGAAGGATGAGATTATGTGGAGCCACAAAGGGCTAAATTGGCTCCAAAAGGCCATCAAACCGTGTGAACTATCAATGAAGCAGTGCAACAGCAAGAAGAAATGAATTAGTATTACCCGTCAAGATAATTTCTCCAAACACTCTAAACAGAATTTCCGTTTCTTCCCGATAAGTGTATTATTAAAGTTTATAAATCCTGACTTGCAAAAACTGTTCTGCTTTTCACTTAATGTATTCAGCTGTATTGAAGTGCACTATTGAGAGTTTTCTAAGACATGTCCTTTCTGCCAGAAGCATTGGAATTCAGTTATTGAAAAGCATATGGGAAATGTAGTGGGCATGTGTTTGTCATTCTCAGCAAATCCTTGCTCTGTGGCAGACGTTTGGAGATCACCTTTGAAAGCTTATCTAAGTGAGGGATAGAACAGCATTCACATTGCTTCATGTCCCCTACAACACATTCAGTAGCAACGTACAGTAACATATGATTGACAGAGAGATGTTCCATTCACAGCTTTTTAGTTAAGTCATTTCTAGCACTGCCCCTTCCTAATATAAGCCCTGCAGTCACTCTAAACAACAAAGTCCCAGTGTAGAGATGTGTAAATTCAGCTTTAAAGACAAATGAGTGCTAAAATTCTTCACTAAGTGCATAAAAGAAGCTGAAGTACATTGTAATCTATCTGCCACATGGTATCTTGAAAGGATAAAGTGAAACAACTTCTACAATTACCAGCAAAATTATTAGCAAATTTATTTTTAGCAAATTTGACTTTTCAGGATGGATTAACACTTTTCAAGGAATATCATTGTATTATCCCAGAACTGTAAATACACAGCATGGTCTACTATCTTGAAGAGAGGACAAATTAATATTTACTACAACCTGCTAAATATTTTATGGAGTACAAAAGGTCCACTGACTTAAAACACTCCATTACAATCTCAGTAGAATCTCCACTTAACAGAAAATGTTCTGATGTCAAGCCACAGCCACCACCAGTTAAAATGTTACCATGACAACCAGCAGCAACTTCGGGTAGCGCAATGCATAACTCAGATCCAGTGCTTAGCTCTCCGCTCATCCACTGCAAAAAATTATTGTTCACAAACAGAAATCCTAGAAGCCCAAGTATATTTCTAACCAAGCCCCTCTAACTGAAACTAATGCCTGAGAAATCTCAGAAATGCCTGTGCATTGACCTGCTGCTTCAAGCAATGCTGCTGGGCTTTGAAGGGACACATGACATTATTTACCAGTCAGCAACTGGATCTGGATTGTTGGAGCTCTCACAGGAAGTCCACTGTCTAACCTCTAACTAGTTCTAATTAACGTAATAATTGCTGAATGTGCATATTTAATTCGTTCTGTTTCAGATCTGTTCTTTTTTGTTTCAAAGTGTGAAATTTCAACTCGGTGCTCTCAGATCTCAGAAGGCATCTAGGCTCTCCTCTCATTTGCTCTTGTGGCCTCCAAGCATAAGTGATATACTCAAGACTAACACGATAATCTGTAATAGAGAAACTTGCTTGAGAATGTTTTGACTATGAAAAATAAAATAATGTTCAGTTTAAAATGTTATCCTTTAGGGCAAAAATGACAAAGTTCCAGTTATAAAGAATTATACTTTGTCATTCACATTCAAGAAGACACTGAATAAGAACATATAAATGGTATAATTAGCGAAAATCATTATCAATTCTGTTTGCTGTGTTACAAACATAAATGCATACCTTTTGTAAATACGAGTGGGAAGCACTTTATTGTCCAGAAAGATTCTGATTTTTGCGTTTTTTTTCGGATAAAGCATAGCATATAATTATCTTTGTATAAAACTTACTTTGTAGACTCTTAATACATTATTCTAAGAGGAGGGTTAAGCAGTTTCTTATAAAATAATTTATAGAATGTTTCCTAATGGTTATAGGTTTCAAGAAGGTAAGCAAGTAAGGTGACAATCTTTCAACCTTTATGCAACTATTGTAGACAGCAGCAACTTTCATAGTGAAATAGCATCCCTTACATACTGTGCATATTTTTTGCCTATTCTCAAGACATGTCTCATTATTTTTAACAAATTGCTATCAGATTTCTGAAATGACAGAACAGGAAAACCTTTAAATGCCCAATGAATCCTGAATTATTAAAGATAAAAGGGTACTTTGGTATATTTATTATCATATTGAAGGAAATCATCATCATTGATGTCTAGATTAAGCTCTTATCTTTTTAAATGGCCCCTTCAATGCTGAGGTAAACTAAAAGATGGATTGCTACAAATCTCCAGAAATGAGCAGGTGTTTTGGGTTGGGGTTTTTTTAACTACTTTTTCATGTTATTAAGTGTAATTTCATTGTGCAGAAAAAATTTTCTTTGAATAAAACAATCAGAAGGTTGCATCTACATGTTTGATTCCAAAAATCTATGATTTCTTATTTAAATGGTTTTGTTTTAGAATTATTTACTATTCCCTGTAATTAAGTTATTACTGATGAAAATGCTAAGACAAATAAGCATATTAAAACACCATTTACAAGAGGGAGAAATTAAAATACTGATGATCATATTACCGGGAAAAATGGGAGACAGTTCTTTAGCCAGTGGTCACCCCTGTAGCTCCATCAACTTAAATGCCATTCCATTTAATTATCCTTGTGAGCAAGACATGATACAAATTATTCAAGTCTTCAGTTCTGCCTCATGACTACGTGACATATTTTGCTGACACCGTACATTGCCAACCTTTTATACTAAAAAAATTACCAACAAAAGTTCAAAGATCACATAATCTAGTGAAATGCACAGAATGAAATTCACCATGATTTATATGAGTTCATATGAACAGTAACTACATACCTAATTTTTAAATAACACTCTTATAAACCCCACAGCAAACAACTAATTCTCCTGATGCCTTTTCTATGTTACCCTGCTGATTAGTAAATCTTGTACTTCCTTGAAAGCTT
>WEIV01022082.1:3066-69761 GCA_013390005.1 Calyptomena viridis
TACCTTGGTCTTGCTTCTGACCCAGGGAAGAAGCAGGCATCTCTTCAGTCTCAGCACATGTATGTACCTGCACAAAAAGAGAACATACACCAGCTGGCATGCAGTTTTAATTAGGAACACCAGTAGCAATTCACTTCTGTATATATGACCTAAAAAAGCCAAACCAAACAAACCCATTACTGAAATAAACACAAAAAAATCCCAACCAAACAAAAAAAAACTAAAAAAATCCTTGGTTGGAGAAGAGAGCGGGGAACCAGCATTTCAGTGCTGATGGCTGTAACTTCACATAGGCTTTGCTGGGGTTTTCCAGTTTTAGGGGCAGTATTCTCAAGTGAACACAGAGTGCTTCGCATTTTCCCCTACTTAGCTTTTTTACCATGCTGAATGTTCTTTGTATGCTAAAATGGACCTTGTTTTGCCTTGAAAGAAGAGAGGTCTGAGAGGTGTATTTCATAGATTTTATTTCTGTTGTTGCATTGACTTGGTCTTTGATTTAGTTTGTCTGCCTGTACTGAAGTATTATACTATTTAATCACTGCAGAGAGTGTTCTGAAATAATCTGTTAACTCTGTGTTTTCCTCTATGTGTAAAAATAGTGGAGTTAAGTTTGCTCTGCTTATACAAATGTCGTTTTGCTGAAGTTCTCCACCAAGTTAGGCAAAATAAATTAACTGTGCATGTCCAAGGTAGCTGTTGTTGAATTACCAAGTACCCTTAAAGAACAGTTCTGAAACTTCTGCTTACCCTGTTTCTTGATGAAGATGAAATAGGGATGAGACACAGTTATGCTGCTGAAAGTATCTGAAAAATACAAGATTTCAGGTTTGGTGAGTCTGGAGCTTAAATATGAGTATGAAATATGGTGAAATACTGGTTTAAGTAGATCTTAGTGCTTTGTCTCTAGCATTGTAGACAGTGTTCTTAAAGGAGAAACCTAGCTAGTTTAACTTAGAATTTCACAGACTGACAGAACCATTTAGGTTGGAAAAGACTTCTTAAGATTGGATCCAGCCTTTGGTCACCACATCAGCTAGACCTTGGCACTGAGTGCCACATCCAGTTGTTGAATACCTTCACGGGCGGTGACTCCACCACCTCCCTGGGCAGTCTGTTCCAATGCTTAACAACCCTTTGCATGAAGAAATTCTTCCTGATTCAGTCCGACCTGAACTTCCCCTTGCACAGCTTGAGGCCATTTGGTCTGGTAGTATGACAGAATATTCCTAAACTTATTTCATCCAAATGAATCTTCTGTATGCCTGACATATTGAAAGACAGAAGCTTCTGTTGGTAGGTCAGCTCATGCTGTGAATGTGTTTTGTGTGTGTGCATATATTAAATTGTTTGAGATCATAATGAGGGTTCTGAGGGCCATGTAGCATTAAAAAGAATAGGAGAGCCTACACGTTGCAGATATAATGTCTTAGGATAGTTTTAGTTGGCTACTTTTTTCTACTTAAAATACGGAATCCAAGATAGCAAAATCAAGTGTTTCTGCCTTAGGATAAGTTAATACCAGATCTCCTCTGTATGTGTACTTCTCAAGTATGGCTGGTAGAAAGACCAGGTCTCAACAAGTAAATGATATGTCATTTTATTTGGTTTTGTCTTTTTTTTTTTTAACTGTAGGAGTTCCATCTGGAATATGACAAATTAGAAGAAAGGCCTCATCTGCCATCAACCTTCAACTACAACCCTGCTCAGCAAGCCTTCTAAAGACTTCCCTTTTCTTGGGGTATGGCTGTCTCAGCACAATACTCAACATAACTGCAGAACTGATGTGGCTCAGGCATCCTGGTTTTAATTCCTTGAGGATCTGGCAATTGGCTCATGCGAAGGGTCACCATTTGAGGTCCTGCCTTACTAATTATGTGCTGCCCAACAACTAAATTTGTAATTGTTTTTCTTTAGTTTGAGCAGGGTCTGAATTTTTGTTTTTGTTTTCTTTTTTGCCAGCAGACAAGCTTGGGTCTGTAAAGACAAGCGAGTACACTGACAAAAGTTTACCACTTAGTTTTCCAAAATGTAAAAACAAAAAAAAAGAAAAAAGACAAAAAATTAGACAACAAAATTTGCATTGTTCATTGTAGCACTATTGGTAATAAAAAATGTTTGTGCATTTTTATGTGAAGATCCTTCTCGTATTTCATTTGGAAAGATGAGCAAGGTTTGCTTCCTTCATTTTACTTCCCCTTCTGTTTTTGAAAGGCAGTTTTCGCCAAGCTTAATGCAAGAATATCTGACTGTTTAGAAGAAAGATATTGCCACAGTCTCTGGTTAGTTTCCAGAGTTGTGTATTACTGAGCTTCATCTTTCCAGAATGAGCAAAACACTGTCCAGTCTTTGTTACGATTTTGTAATAAATGTGTACATTTTTTTTAAATTTTTGGACATCACATGAATAAAGGTATGTATGTACGAATGTGTATATATTATATATATGACATCTATTTTGGAAAATGTTTGCCCTGCTGTACCTCATTTTTAGGAGGTGTGCATGGATGCAATATATGAAAACGGGACATTCTGGAACTGCTGGTCAGGGGACTACTTTGTCGCCCTGTGCACTAAAGGGCCAGATTTTCAGCAGCCAAGGACATCCATACCCAAGTGAATGTGATGGGACTTAAAGAAGTGAACTGAGACAATTCACTCTGGCTGTTTGAACAGCAGCGTTTCATAGGAAGAGAAAAAAAAAGATCAATCTTGTATTTTCTGACCACATAAAGGCTTCTTCTCTTTGTAATAAAGTAGAAAAGCTCTCCTCACTGCAGTGTTGACTTTGATTTGAGATTGTGAAATTATTTCTTCAACAATGAAAAATGGAAAAAAAAGTTGAAGTATTAAAACTATTGAGCTGTACAGTGGTTAAGACACTTGAAGAGTCTTTTTGCTGCTGATGAGTAAATTAATGAGAGAGTTTTATATTCTTTTCCACAGTAAAGTGTCCACAGCCAAAATATTTGCTTGACCTTGGTTTCAGATCCCCTCTCTGAAATTGCAAATAATTTTTTGAAAGATGGGTGGGGGTAACGTGTCAAATGATAGAAAGATGTGTCAAGAATTCGTCTCAAAAGGAACACCTGGAAGAAGCTTGGGTTAGAACTGAGCTCAACTTAATTCCATATTGATGTTTTCCCACTTAAAACAGAAATAAATTCCATCTGATGATCACTACTCCTTGAAATTCTAGATGCAAACATGAATATACACTTGTTCTGAAAACAGTAAATGTTCTTTAGAGCAGAGGAAGAAAAACCTGGGTTGTTTGGATAGTTTTATTTTTCTAGATGTGATGGCCACTGATTGAGTTGCCTGTGGTGATGCAGATAATTTCAAGACACTTGAAATTACCAAAGCAAGAGAAGACATATCAGTGAATTGTGGAGTTTTGGTTTTATTCTTTGACCCATTTTTCCATGTAGTGCAAAAGCAGCTTGTTGGCATGTATTGAATTATGCTTGGAAATTGGACCATTAATGGCCTTGCTGTGTTTCTGTATCGGGTATTTGGCGATTTTAAATTCTGCACTTTTTCTAATATCTATTTTTAGCTGGTAGACATAAAAATGTAAGCCTATTTTTTCCTATTATTAAAGAAAACCTTTCCCACCTAGAATGAAGAGGATTGTTATAATCCATATGATGGCTAACACAGCTGAAAAAAGATGGTGGCTTCTTTTTTTTCTCAAACCAAAGTGGATTCAAACATATATTTAATTATTCATACATAAGTTTATAAGTTTTCAACAGGCTATTTTTCCAAAAGTGTCTTATTCCCTCCACAATTAATATTACATCTTTTAATGTCAAATGTTCACTGTGACTTTTTTCCTTGAGGATTACTGAAGTGATGTTTACATCTTCAAATCACATGTGATTATTTCTTACTATATGGATTTGGGTTTTTTAATGTAATTTTTCATCTGCCTAACCAATCTCATGGAAATGAACAACATATGGGAAAGGGAGCAGAATAAGTTATTTTAAAATACTAAATACCTATGGTAGTTTAAAAGCATTTAAGCTGAAATTGTGAACCTAAGTTCTCTAAAGAATTATTTGATGATACAGTTGAATTCAACTATGCACAATCTTTCAAAAATGTGAGATGTTTGATTTTAGGAAACTTCTCACCTGTGAACAAGGAACTGCTGCTTTTCTCCTTCTGAGGGGAAGAACAGTCTGGCTCTCATTTATCTATTAAATAAGCATATATGGAGACTTTAAAATCTGTGACTTGATTTCATATTACACTCTCAGTTGAAGCAAGAGAAACAGGTTTAAACAGAAAACAAGATGTAAAATTGGAACCACTTTTTAGCTGATAGTAATTTAAAAAATTGGGAAAAAAACATACTGCCTTTTTTTTTCCTGAAAGGAAGAAAACCTCAGCCCTCATTTACACACTCACAAATGTAGCAAATGGGCAACTGAATTGACCTGGAGATTTTCAGACTGATAGTTAAGGTCTGAGGCTTGTTTAATATCTTTTTACATTCCACTAACACTATGAATAGGCAGATAATAGAGTGCTGTTCTCAAAATATCTTTATTTGAGGTGAGTGTTTTTCCACTATAACCGTAGCTTTGTTCAACAACGTGCAAGGTAGGTTCTGAGTTGTCAACCTGGTGTTCTTGGGAACAAGTAGAAGTATTCCTATTTCTGGCCTGTCCAACACACTCTCACAGTCATTCACTCCATGTTGCATGTTGTTTATAAATTTTTATTGAGTAGTTAGCTCCAATTTCTCTGCAAATCCACTACCCTCAATTTCTAGGGTTAAATTGAGTTTCACTGACTGGATTATTGCAGAAAACACTTCTTATTTTAAATTATTTCTCAAACCACACTGCTTGTGGAAAAATCAAGGGAGTCATGGAGGAAGGAGTTAAGGATGCTCCACCAGAGTGTTTAAAATGAACAAATGAAAAAATGAACAAATGAAAAAAACACTCAGGACTCAAATCTCCTGGTGCCACAAGTACTTAAGCACGTGACAACCTTCATGGACTTGATTAATCTAATTGAAGACCCAAGTAATCCAGGAAAGCCTGTAGACGTGGGTAAAAATATTTTTCACATGACTGTGACCTCCAGTGAAATGTTGACTGCTCATGTGTTGGGATTTACGACTGACCAGACCACTCCCTGATGGATGTGACATCTATACAGTACAAAGATGTGTAGTCATATCACTTTGCTGCACATCATGCCTGAAATCCTCTCTATCCTCGAGCCAGTACTTTTTGTACTTGTCTGTTTCCATTTTACAGTTTCCATGAAAAAAAATACCAAGAATGTACCCAAAATAAGAAGGCATGTATTGTAGTCAGATGCAAAATTTTTTGCAGTGTTGAGAGACTCTTTCTGTTGACTGTAAAGAGACAAGAAACAGTCTTTGGCATGACCTTGGCAGCACTGGGAGACATGCAGGTCTGTGGGGCCATCACTTGATCCTGAGTGGCTTGTAGGTGGCCATGGCTATGGAAGAAGGCTGTCCAGATACTAAATAATACTGTTTAAAGATAATTGTCACCTAAAAGGAACATTTTTTTCTTTTTTTTTTTTTTTGTTCCTGGTAACTTCTGGTTGAAAATACATCCATAGCTGGATATTGAGTGAAACAAAAAAGAAAATTTGATTGCTATCTGTCACACAGAAGAAAAGCTAAATGCACAGGTTGCTAGACAGTGCTTTTGGTTTACGATCTTAAATATAACAATTGCTTCTATTAAAGCAAAATTTCTGAGTGTGCTTAATTTTCCCTTTCATCATGTTCCTCAAAGGTTGTCATTGTAGCTGTTTTTGTTTCTCTCTTATAAGCATGCATGCTGTCAGTTCCCTAAATCTGAAAGCTTCCAGTACATTGAAAAGACCTGAGGAAATGCAGCTGGAAAATTATTTTGAAATAATGCCTTGAATTGCTTCAGTAGGTTTACCTCTTAAAACCACTTTACTGTTAGAGGTAAATTTTTTTTTGGAAAGTAATGTTAAAGTATGTAGAACTATAGTTTTAAATATTACTGATTCAACACACTTGTGGATTAGCAGTGCTAACCAAGTTTCTGTATTAATTTTTCCTAGACTTCAATTTATTGTTTGCATTTCATGTTCTCTTGTTGGTATTAATGTACCAATATTGGATGTGGGTATATGTCAGGTTTTTCCTGCTGAAACTGCGAAAATAATTTTCTACAGGATCACTTGTTTGAACTCCCTTTGGTTTAACAAACAATGCAGTGAAGTAGGCAGTCTGCGGTTGGACCATCCTGCATCGTGTGTAACGAGTCCGGATGAGGAGTGAAAGGAAGGCAGGCTGAAGCTGCCCTGATGCAGACATCAGTGAACCTCTTGGAAACCCATCAGCATTCTCCACATCTCTTCTGGACAAAAGGGCTGTTGTTGTTTTTCCCACTGATCTCCCGCCCTTGGAAGGCCAATTTACTTCATGGTGGGCATCACAGTATTGGTTTCAAAAAGGCGTTTTGTTTCTATACATGTAGACAGTCACTGTTGGAAAAGGCAGTTCATTACTGACACTTTCATGGAAGAGATGTGATCAACATCACGAGGACCACCAGTGGGCTTCTGCAAGGAAATGGGGAAGGTGAGCCCAATCCCAGCCTCTGTGGGTGTGTGGCAGCAGAGCCCCACTGCAGGCTGCCCAGCCTCAAGGTACATGACAAGGCAGAGAGAGGCCGCCTCAGCACCAGCCGTACCCGTTGGCCACAGGTAAGACTGTCCCATGGTTGTGGGGCAAGGAAGGGCCCAATAAAGCAGACAGCAATGTGTTTTCTGCTGTTGAGAATTTCATGCAGACATTTAATGTGATATGCCAGCTTTCTCTGCCCGTGTGAAGCCCGTGGTTCTGGAGCCAGCATCCTGACTCCTGCCCCCAGCAGGTGAAAGGAGAGCTAAAATCTTTGCAACAGGCCCCTAGTACCCAGCCCTACTCTGTTACAAACTGATGATCATTTTTCACTTCCAGCTGATCCCAATAGACTTTGAGTCCTGACTGAGTACTTTGTGCAGAACTTCAGAGTCTATGAGATCACCTGGTGAATATCCAGCACTGTTCCCAGTTAAAATACAGCCTCAGCATCTCGTCCAGCTGCAGGTGATGTAGGGGTTGGATGAACACAGGAGGACTAACTAAGGTTGCTGTGTTACCCAGTGAGCTGTTGCCTTTCATTTGACGGTGCTTTGTGTACGTGGGATTGCAGGGAATTGAACTAAGTACCAAAGGCCAGCTGCTCAGGAGGTAAAACAGGCAAGAAGTCACAACCCATCTACATTGCAAAAGCAGGGCTGGAGCTTCCCTTCAAGTGGGAAGTGACAAATCTACCTGAATAAAATTTTATTCTTTGTATTATTAAGGCTCTATGCAACTAGCCCCACCTTTAGAGACTGCTGTCACCACAAGACCTGCCAGCAAAGCCTGACTGATGGGAATGGATGAACAGAGCCAAGGTCTAACCAAAATGAGTTCAGTTTCTAATGTAAACACCTATTGCAGATTTAAGTTAAAAAAAAAATATCCCAGGCTGATAGCTGGCATAGTATTTCAGAAACCCTTTGGTATCAGGGCAGGCTCCTACAAAGCAGCTGGCCTGAGAGCACTGTGGTAGTGCACTGGTGCAAGCAAGGACAATATTTACATCCATCTATATTCGTGTCACAACATGGATTCTTAATAGCCTTCCTGCCAAACCTTGCTCAATAGTCCATTTGGAGAATCTATGGATCAACTTTATTTATACAAGTTTGACGTTGCACTCTGCAGTGGGAAAGTAATTGAAAAAGGTGGCCAGAGGAAAGTGCTATTTCCCGTATTTTTAATATATTTCTATACCTGCTTGTCTGCTGTGTCATCGAGTTCAGCTGTCACCTCTGAAACTGTCACATTTTGTTCTAGCTAATTGCTTGTGATAAAGGCTACAGAATACAAATGCAATTAATGCTTATGGTATTTTGGCATCAAAGAGCTTGTGTTGCCACAGTGGAAAATGCTGGGTAATAACCAAATTTTATTTGCAAAATAAATGTATTTTCTTGGATTGGTTGCTTTTCTTGCAGACATGCTTGAGAGAGAGCACTTCCTAGGGTGAACGTTCGAAGGTTGATACCTTCCTATTGAAAGCAATTCCTATGTGTGACAGCTATCATCTTGCTTACCTATTATCTTCAAACAATGATGGAAGAGGATGGGTCTGTCTCTGGATTTGGGGCTGGCTGGATCAGGGCACTTAACCCTGCACCCCCAAAAGGTCGTGTTGAGGCACGATAACATTTGGCCAACTCCCATTATGTCTTTTCTCAGTTAATAAGGTGAAAATAGCAGCTGCTTCCTCACGTCCAGATTTTTAATTTCTTTAATATCAGATTCCTCATGTAGACATACAGACCTTGCAGACTTTAATGCGAGGGGATAGTAGGCAAGACTTCACACAGGCTCTCCAGGATTTCACCAAGCCAGTGGCGAGATGTTGGATTAGCAGGGGTGGGAGGGTGAGGGGGGGCAGCAACGCATCCAAAGGCCCCCACCCACCCTCATCTAGATATTGTACCTTGCATGATAGTACCCAGTATTAATCTGGACAAGCCCTCCAGGGCAAATCTCCAGGGTCAGATAATCCCGTTGCAAGCTGTCTCTTTCCACCCCCGGAGGGCCCTGAATTAGGTCAAACGGGATTAAATTTGCATTTTATTTATTTATCTAATTTTTTTTCGTGCTTGTCACACGCACACTCAGCCTCGGAGGAGGCGGGGAGGGAGGCGGGGAGCGGCGGGAGCTTTAGCCGATGGCAGTGGCTGATGCCCGGCGGCGGATGCCAGCGGCAGCCGGGCGATGGCGAGGAGCCGGGCGGCTTACGAGTACACGGAGGCGGAGGACAAGAGCATGCGGCTGGGTTTCCTCCTCATCGCTGCCGGCTTGCTTTCCCTCTTGGGTTTGGGTTGTTGCTGGCTTCGCCCGGCGCTGCAGGAGCGGGGCGGCGGCGGCTCCGCCAACTGCACGGTGCTGGCGGTGCGGCAGCTGGGGGAGCGCTTCGCCTGCACCTTCTCCTGCGGGGCTGCCTGCCGCGGCACCGCCCGCTACCCCTGCCTCCAGGTCCTGGTCCGCACCTCCCGCTCCTCCGCACCCGCCCTGCTCCATGAGGACGAGCGGCAGCTCCGCACCAATCCCAAGGTGAGACCCGCGAACGCCTTCCTCTCCCAAAATGCGGGGTGGTGGGTCCCGCCGCTGCCATGGGTGCCCTTTCACCGCCTCTGGTGCCCGTCTTGGGCGTCCCGGTCCCCGGCAACTACCCTCTGTTCGGTGCGGGTTTTTCTCTGGTGACGGGGGAAAAGTGAATGAAGTCGTGGAGCATCCCTCCAAAATGCCACCCTGCTGTTGCTCAGCAAAAAGTAATATATCTCTACAGTATATGTATATAAACACACTATACACTGTACATCTGTATTTATATGAGGGGTGTGTGTGTGTATATATATATATAATGTCAGGGGAGATGTAGGCTCGATTTTAGGAGAAGGTTCTCCACCCAGCGGGTGGTTGGGCTCTGGAACAGAGTTCTCAGGGAAGTGGTCACAGCACCAAGCCTGACAGAGTTCAAGAAGCGTTTGGACAACGCACTCAGGTACACGGTGTGGCCCCCTCCCTGTGCGGGGCCAGGAGTTGGACTTGATGATCCCCGTGAGTCCTTTCCAACTCGGGATGTTCTGTGATTCTATACAGCATAGTATAATATACTATAGATGTATGATGTATAGTATACTATATACTATCTACACTATATGCTATACTAAGTACAGTATAATACTATACATATACACGCACACTATAGGTACATACACACACACACTTCTTCTCGACCAGCCGCATTCCCAGCCCGTCCCTCCCGCGTCCGGAGCGCAGCCGTCGGGCGCCAGCACAGCGGGGACCAGCGGAGCCTCCCCTGCCGTTCCGCTGTCCGCCCCACGGAGCCCCGGGACGCCAGTGGGAAGCCGGGGAGAAACTCCTGCTGCGGGCAGGGAGGTCTGTCTGCTCGGGCGCTGCCCGATGCCGCTGCATTGCGTGTCCCGGAGGATGGGGCTTCCTACAGCTACTCCCCGAAGCGTAAGGAGAAATATTAACGGAGCCGCTGCTTGCGGGTCGCCGGGAAGAGGGCTGCGCCGAAACAGAAGTTTACTCCGTGCTGTTTTGATTCTTAAACTTCCCTATCACCCATATGAAAAAGGACTGAATGGAGGAATCGTAAAAGTTGCATCTTCCAGCAAACTGGGATAGTCCAAGGCAATGTGTGACTTGTGTTTTCTCTTTCTCTAAAGGGAGTTATTCTGCCTTCTTTTTCTTTTCGTGCCGGGTAAAGATGGCTTTGACAGAATGCCATCTGAGTGGAAGAGATTTTATAAAGTAGTTTCCAGAAAAAAAAAATGTGGTGGAGTCCCCTTACCCCTGGAAGGACTTGAAATTGAGAGTGTATTGGAGAAGGAAATTTCAGCTCTTTGACCGAGATGTGGATGCAGCACAGTGCCAAGGATCATGTTAAGCATGTTGCAGGGGTTTGCTTGCAGGGGCCAGAGAGCAGGCTTGGGTGTCCAGTTGGGATGTGCAGCCTCACATCTCCTCAGTCATACTTGCACCGGTGTGGTTCTGTCCCTTGGAAGGTGAATTAAGTTGCATGCTTGGGGTTGCTTTTTTTCCCTTGGCATCTTGTGTGCTTGGAAGGGTGGTTGGGGCAAAAATCAGCAGAGTGAGAAGCAAGATGGTAATTCTGACAGGATTTGGATTAATTTTTTGGCACTGGTCAGAAGTGATGAATGATGAAGCTGCAGTGCTGGATGGTGCCTGACAGCAAAGCAGATGAAATGTTGGCCTGTGAGGGAGCTTTGCAAACTTCACCTTTCCCTGAGAATGCAGCTATTAGGCTACCTGTGGTTACAGAGAAGTGTGCCGTGAATGCCTCGGCTGTCCAAGCTTCAGGACTTCTCCAAATATCTCTCCATTTTCAGGTGGGCAGAGGATAGTTGGTAAAATGGAGGAGAAAAGCCACCTTTTTGATGTGGGAGGAAGATGACATGGTGCTGCAGAGGGTTCAGCATGGTGTGGCACACCCTGAACACAACCCAATGGCCCTGTTGTGATTGTGTCCAGCAGAGATGGGAGGTGGAAAATTGGTGCTGAGCCATGCTGCAAGAATGCCTGGGCTCAGGAACTCTGTCAGCACCCACAGTTTCAGCAGAAGCTTTCAAATTGGACTGCGACCTCAGTATCCTGAGTAGTCTGAATGTTTCCGTTTTACTTCTTGATCCTATTTTCTTCTGCCTTTCTTCTGCTGAGGAAAAAAGGATTGCACCCACTGGGGGCTGGATTGCAGTTCTGCAAGGAGGCACCTAGAGCTTCAGAAGTAATGCCTGTAAATGTCACTCAGAAATCTATTTTTATTTAACAATTTTATATTAACAATTTATAAGGAAACAGGGATGTGAGTTAGCAGTGTGTGGTACTTGCATGCTCTTAAAATATAATCTGTTTTCTTTACCTTCCACCTTGCATCTCTTGGTGTGGGCTGTTTATCCTGGGATATTGATTGCTGAGGATTAAATCTGATTTACCAGATAAGCCCAAGCACAAAGATTGCATTTTTTTGATGCAACCACATTCTCTGGTAGTAATGGAATTTAACTAAGTGGAAAACTGCACAGGAAAAAAATTTTGCTCCGATTATTTTCCGTACCTTAAGAAGCTTATGTAAAACAAATGCAAAGTAAGAAGAAAAGTTGTTTAGGTCTCATCAGGAGAGCATACCCTTGTAAGGGACTGAAGTCTATACGTGCTGCTTTGGTTTTCTGTTTTTTCCCTAGTTTAACGTCTGTGGAGCCAGTTATACTCTCCTTTTAATGTTTGTTTTAAAGGCTCACCTTCTTTAAAAGCTTTCAGGATTTTATGCTGAAATATGTTAGAGCAACAGAGTAGGAATCTGCTGGATTTAATGCTCAGGATCCAGTATGTGTTCATGAACAAACACTTAGGGATTCATTAATCCTTCCTTCCAAGCATAGCCTTCTTGCAGTATGCTTCCTTGAGTTCATGCAATCTGACATGCAACACGCTGATCAGTTCCCACTAACTAGAAGGGAAAAAAAATATCAATTTTCTTTTGAACAGTCTTTAAATTTTACATTCTGTTTAGCTGCTTTTCTTTATATGGTGGTAATTTTCCTCAGGTAAAGTAAATCAATAGTGTGGAAATGGCATAGTTCAGGCTTTTTACAACACACAATACTGAATCAGTTGGCAGCTTCACACCTTCCCAAATCCCCAGCGTATTGAACTAAAAACCTTCTACTTTGTGTAGTAGAGTGGGCTGGCAGCATATAAACATATTGTAGCTACGAATCTGTCTGTTCTAGCAAGGAAAAACCTGTTCTAGGCGCAGGAAAAAAATCTATTTTTTCCCTCTCTTGCTTTCTAAGATAATCACACAGTTGTAGAGCCTAGGATTCAGTTTAGCTCTTAAAAGATTATATAGCTGGATCAGAGTTAATCTAGGAATGTATATATAAAGCACCGGACATGATTACATTTGTGTTCAGTCCAAGAGATTTGTGGATTTCTTTTATCTTTTTTTTTTTTTGATTACTGTCTCAGAGGAAAAAATTTCATTGAAATGACAGTAGCCTTTCTTCAGCTGCCTTGATAGCAATAATAATCTCTGAGATAAGGCTTAAGGGAGATTAATTCCAAAGTCAATTTTTCACTATCACTCTCTGGCCATCGAGCATGTCGGCGACGCATACAGCCAGTGCAGGGACCAGGCTACAAGTTTGGTTGGGAAAAATGACAGGGGGGTATGTCAGCTGCTAGAAGGTTTACTTTCTGGCTTTTTAGACTTTTCTACACTTGAAGTTAAGTGTAGGGTTGGAAAAACTTGCCCACTCTTTTTGCCAAAGAAACTTTTAGGGTAGTGACTGCTAAGACAGATGTTAACAGATGTGCAGCAGGACCTGATTCTCCTGATCCTTGTACTTGGGCAGGGGAGCAAAGCAAGCAGCTGCTGTTCCTTGTCTGTACCCCACATCTGCCCATGCTCCTGTCTCACTTCTTTCTGTAATTGTTCCACCTGACAAGATGATGTGCAGTTATCTCTTCTGTGAACTTGATTTTTGGACTCTTTTAAATATGACCCATGACAAAGGAAGTTTCTTAACAATATATGCCCAACTTTACAATGGTTTTAGAAAAGTGAGTCTGGTACATCTGGTGAAGCAACACATCTGTGTTTGGACTGGTACTTGTGATGGGCAAACTATGCAGATGCTGTATAGCAAGTCCTCTGAAAGGAGCCCCAGGGGCCATGGATAAACCTCACCACCTACCTGTCTCACCTGGGGCACCGCTCACTGCCTCAAGCCTCTGTGAGGAGTTGTGGGTTTGGCCACTCCCAGTGAGTTATGCTGATGATGCATGATGATCATCTGTGCTGAAAGATGCACATGAAAACTAGACATGGTGCTCAGCTCTAGCTCTCTCCATGGAACAAGTCCACCTGCTCATCTCCTTCCACAGTGGGGTGGTTGTGGCAGTGCTTTCTCCCTTCCTTACCATGAAGGTACGCCACTAATGCATGGAGACATACACAGGGTTAGAAGCTCATATATTGCTTGGTGTGGTGGATTGACCCTGGCTGGATTTCAGGTACCCACACAAGGGACTCACTCTATCACTCTCCTCCTCATGTGGACAGCGGAGAGAAAATATAAGAAAAGGCTCGTGGGTCAAGATAAGGACAGAGAGAGATCACTCACCAGTTACTGTCATAGGCAAAACAGACTCAACTCAGGGAAATTAATTCAATTTAAATTTATTGCCAATTAAGTCAGAGAAGGGTACTGCATAAATAAAATCAAATCTAAAACCACCTTCCCCTTCTTTTCTTCCTGGCCTTAACTTCACTCCTTATTTTCTCTACCTGCTCCCCCCCACAGTGCAGAGGGACAGGGAATGTGTGATACAGTTAGTTCATCACACATTGTCGCTCCTTTCTCCTCGCACTGCTCCAGCATAGGGTCCCTCCCACAGGAGACAGTCCTCCACAAACTTCCCATGGGCTGTAGTTCTTCATCAATTGCTCCAGTGTGAGTCCCTCACAGAAACACAAGTCTTGCCAGCAAACCTGGACCAGCATGGGTTCCTCTCTCCATAGGACCACAGGTCCTGCCAGGACCCTGCACCAGCATGAGCTTCCCACCGGGTCACAACCTCCTTTGAGCAGCCACCTGCTCTGGTGTTGGGTACACCACAGGTTGGAGGTGGGTATGTGCTCCACTGTGGACCTCCATGGGCTGCGGGAGAACATCCTGTCTCACTGTGGTCTGCACCACTGGCTGCAGGGGAATCTCTGCTCTAGTGCCTGAAGCATCTCCTGCCCCTCCTTCTTCACTGACATTGGTGTTTGTAGAGTTGCCTCTCTCAGATATTCTCACTCCTCTCTCCTGGCTACTGTTGTGCAGCAGTTTTTCTCCTTCTTAAAAGTGTTATCCCAGAGGCTCTAGCACTGTCATTGGTTGGGGTCCAGCAACGGATCCATCTTGGAGCTGTCTGGCATTGGCTCTGTCAGACATGGGAGAAACTTCTGGCAGCTTCTCACAGAAGCCACCCCTGTAGCCTGCCCCACTTCCAAAACCTTGCCAAACGAACCCAATATGCTTGGAGATCAGGAGTCAGAAATTCTTGGCTTTAGCGCTGCGTTGTACTTTTGCCTTGATACTTACCTGCAGTATCTTCTCCACTCCTTAATTTCACCACAAAGCTTCAAACTGCCTGGCATATGATGCAGAGTTTTGCCACACTGAACAAAAGGTACATTTTCTGTCCCATAGATCACCAGCAGCCAGGAGGATGGTCACTTGGCAAGTGAGTTTGGAGACTTGCTCCTTAGTGACATTGGTTTGTCTTCTGATGAGCTGATTTGCTACTACCTTGGGCCTTTGCATCTATTTGCTTTTGAGACTTTCTTGGTCTTATCTTGTAGACTGTGTCTTCCAGGCTTGAGACAGCTTCCCTCAGAGCCCAACTAGTGTGTCTTTTTTTTCTTAAAAATATGATTGAGTTAGGCAAGAATTAGTCTTTGAAAAGCATGAAATGCAAACTGGAAGTTAAATAATTGTCAAGAGTTCATGCCTCTGTTCTTTCTCTGTGATGTGGAAGAATATCTGCTCTGATGAAATGTTTTGAAGGACCAGGAATCTTCCCAGGCATTTGCAGAGACACTGAAGTGGCAGCATCCAGCAGCAAACACAGACACGAATCTAACAAAACCTTGGTGTAAAGATGTATTAGCTGTTCATAGACATTTTTACTGAATTGAATCATGAGCCATCTAACCAAACACTGGATTTGATTGAAGAGGGAATATTATTAGCCTGATACCGATTTTGAGCCGTGTAATTGAGACTGTATTGGAATTACATAATAATTTTATTGTTGCTATGGCATAGGGTTGGAGGTGTGATGACAGCACTGTGTAGCAATAGATCTGCCAAACAAGCCTCTGCTCCATCAGATTTATTCTGTCTAATCTTAAGGGCTATTCTCCAACTTCATAGTAACTTGTTAAAAAAAAACATCAAAGTAATATAGATCAGGACACTTCCACTGAAAATAGATGTTGCTGTGGGAGCTGCAATTGAGCACCAGGTGTCTCAGCTTGTTTTCAAACAGTTGGCTTTTGTTTATGTTTTGATGGCAGTATTTCATGCCGTGTCTTGTGAGGGAGGACTGCGGAACTAACGTCTCAGAAACTGCCTCTTGCCAAAGTGGAAGTTATGGTTCTGTTTTATCTGCCTGCTGACTGTGCTCTGGAGGGTGATACAATTGATCAAAGTCCCCAGGAAGTGTGCTTGGGAGTCTGAGTGAAGAAAGATCCACCATTTATGTGGATTAAGACACAAAATGTATATTGGGTTGGTGGGGACCATGCTGGTATCCTGGAGAGGCAAACAAGCTCCAGTGTTTGTACAGTGGGTGGTAAGTTCACTGCAGAATTGGACCTTGGGTATTCAGTGTAGCTCAAGGCCCTCGTCATATTGAGTTGATGTTTCAGGGTGGCCCCTGGGATTCACACTCAGACAGAGACCACTCCTCTCTTCAAGATTGTTAATCCTCAACAGGCTCAAGCAGTGAGGTCACATTAATTTATGGCAAGACCCTAGATGTCTCTTTTGTATTTTCCACATGAAGATAAAGAGGTAGAAGTGGATCCAGCATGCTTTCTGTCAGCTGTCATTGGGACTACTTGTGCAGAGAATGGTGTGAAGTCTGAGTTACAGAGAGCATTCAGTGTTGTCCTCAACTTCCAGATGTCCCTCCTGTAGGTACTGGCAATACTCTCATACACTGTCTTGCTTTGGTATGGAGAAAGAAGTGTTGACCAGAGTAGCTGTCTGAGGGCCCCCTTACGTCTTCCAAACCAAGAAAAATCCCTGCCCTGAAAAACTCAATTTCAAATATCTTCATATTGAGCTAAAAGCATGGGGACTGATAGCAAAAATTGTGAAGTAGTCTGTGATGTAACTGTCCTGGGAGACTGTTGCAGCTTGATATTTGTCTGTTCAGATGGACATCTCTTGGGAGAAAAGAACTCTGTGGTTGTTCCTAAGCTTGAAAGTCAGGATGGAGCTAAACAACAATTCACCAGGTTGTGAATTATATGAAGGATACATGTAATATTTTGTAGGGGTGGAAGGTCTCTGAAGAATCTGGAGAAAGTTTAGCCAGGAGTGGTGGGGCAGTTGCACTTCCATGGCAGAGAGCAGCAGTAGGCTGAGCCATGAGGAAGAAACATTTCAGAGGAGAGAGGGTATATGCATACAGAACCAGTACCACAGGAATAGGAATTTTTAAGATAGTTGGGAAAATTTAGGCAGAAGAATGTTTGTTGGTACTTAGTTGTTTTGTCTAGTTCTGCATTTTGTGTGCTGGCTAAACAGTGGTTGGTTTGGGGGGATTTTATTGGAAGCCCTAAAAGCTGATGGCTATCTACAAGCTGGAGACTTGAGGAAGAGCAGGGATTGTTATGTCTGATTTACAGTCAGACATAGGCAGTGAGTGTACAACTGGTGGGAAATAGTACCATTGCCAAAGCAGGATCTGAAATGATTCATAAAGAAAAACTTTGGAGCAGAGAAGGTTGGGAGTGCTGGACCTCTGGCCAAGCAGGGAAGAGGAGACCAGCAGGGTGCAGCACGGTGGTGCTGTGCTGTCAGGGGGCAGAGCAGAGATGGCATTGCACTCATCTGTCTTTGTGCCAAATTTGCTAACTCCATCCAGTTGCTACACAGATGTGTTCATGCACTAGAAGTGTGGAGGAAAGAGGGGGTGCTTGATGCTTCCAAAGTAGACAATCAAACATAAAACATTGCTGACCAGGCAGTATTATCTAAGATGGCAATAACTGTGTGTGATAAATCCTGATTTCTAGTTTCTGAAGTAGAGTGGTGTTGATGCATGTTACTGTCCTTCATCAGCAGCAGCGGGACAATCCTTGTTTAGAGTCATTTGAAGAGGGAACTAAAGGGAGCTTTGTGCCATAGCAACACCAATGTGGGTCCATGTGAGAATGCAGGCCCTTGCATGTGAAAAAGTCAAGTTTCAGCTCAGAAGCAGCATAGAAAACCTTGCCGATCCTTCCAATCTGAAGCATGGAAGACACTGACAGCAATCATACATGCTGATGGAAGTGGTCAGATTTTACATAATCGGGAATAAAATCCTGAGATTTCTCCCTTCCCCCTGGAATGGCAAAGCTTTGGGCTGTTGTGTGGTGGAGATAGACTTGTAGGTCTGTACAGCTTGGGTAAAGTGTGCACTTGGTGGCAAGGTAGGCTCCTGTGCAACTACACCAGAAGGAGCAGAAGCACTCACTAGGCACAGTGAGTCACACTGGTCTTTATATTCATGTTAGAGAGGGTATTGCTCTCCTTTGTTGTTACTGCCTTCAGCATACTGTGAAGAAATTAATGCTGTGATCATGTGTGGGCACCCCTGTAGGGGCTTCCCACACCCTACATGTCCTGCTTCCTCATCCTACCTAAGTAGGAGGCTTTTTGGCTGCCTTCATAGTCACACTTCTTTCTGTTTGCAGCTCCCAATTTTAAAGGAATTAAAAATTCTGTGTGTGCACCTGGAGCTTTGGTGTCCACCCTTCCTGCAGGGTGAAAAGCCTTTGTATTACCTGAGGATCAGTTAAGCTGTGTTACCTAGTGGGGTCAACATCCCCTGCAATGATCTCCTCTATGGATTGCCTGATAAAAATAGAAGGGGTCTGTTCTTGGGCACTGAGATCCTGTCACTGCCGACATTTGATTCAATGGACTATATGTTTTCTATTGTTTAACCACCTGTGGCTAGGAGGTAAGGGTGGTGTGTCAAAGATGAGACTTGGAAACAAGGTATGTACGTGTGTGTGACCGAAAGGAGAGCCTCTGAAACCCGGTACCAAATGCACTAAGCAGAGGGAGGAATTTCCCTTGATCTCTTTGGTCTTTGGAGCAGATGTCTGAGGGTGAGATCTGCAGATAGCTCAGCTGCATGCTCGACTCTTGTTGACACCTGTGCAGCAGAAGCAGATGTCAAACTTTTCTGCTGAAGTGAGGTTGTGAACTTTTTTGCTCGTTTCCCTGGGTTGTAACAGTGGAAGAATACCTTCTTTTGCCAGTGGATATCAGCCAGATATCAGATATCCTATCATCTGGGAAAGCTTGCTGGACTCTTTGAATTATTTATTACCATGATACTAAACAAAACTTGTGATTATATGCCTCACTGAAAATAGGAAGTTATTCAAATCCAATCCATGCAGCTGACTAGGAATTCATTAAGATGAAACAATAGTTTTCAGAGTCATCATGCCAAACCCCAAGGTGTTATCAGGCAGTTTGGTTTGATAATGGAACAAAACATGACAAAGCCTTTATTTTGTTTCTAAATGCTGAATTTCTGAATTCTTTTCCAGTACCTGCACAGAGTAACTAGCAATTGAAGTAAAGTTCAGCTCTAAGTTTTCTTTTTTGTTTCTTTGGAGCTTGTGCTCGTTATTCTTTGCCCATTTCAGTCATGCTTGTATTATGAGGAAAATACAGAGAAGTGATGCCCTGCGTTCTTGAGCACAGGATTAACTCTGTTTTGCAACGTGTCTTGGCAGTGTTCGTACATCCCTCCCTGTGCGAGAGACGATCAGGAGAACTCTGAGAACGTCACGTACAAGCAGAAATACTGGAAAGAGAAAGTGGGTTCTCAACCATTTACATGCTATTTTAACCAGCACTTGAGGTGAGTAATCTCCATTTGGCTAGGCAGAAGTGCTTGTGCATCTGTTTAACAGCTGTCCATTGATTCTGTTTGAAAATATATATAAACACATGCATATGTATATACACACACACAGCCTGCCTCCACAGTGATGTGGTTTATCACACAGAGCTCAGCACAGAACTTTGCAAGACAAATCTGTTGATGAAAAGCTATACATAAAGCAAAGAAGCATTTTTACCACTTGAAGTGAAAATATAAAACTCTGAGGAAAGTTTTCCTTAAAACACACAATTTTTACAGCAAAAAACATCTTAGCTTTTGACACTCAGATGGCAAATTTCTGGCTTGGATATTAACATTCCTTCCCTCCAGGGAAAAGAAACCCTACTGTATTCATGGAAGAAAAGGGAAGATCAATAAATACTACAAACTAACTCAGAAATTTTGTTTACAGAGGATCAATGAATCACATACAGGTAATAAACATCCACAGAACTTCCAGATTTCATAAATGCTTGCAGAGTAGAAAGTTGTAACCTAAAACATCCCCCCTTCTGTTTCAGTTCTTACTTTTACTGCTGATATTGATGTGACTTACATGCCTATGAGGGTGATGTGTGTTTTCCTTCCTTCACTAAACAGAAAGGGGGAGGGAGTTCTTTTGCCTATCTCTTTCTGATGGTGATGTGTCAGGAAATAAAAGGTGGTGTGGTGGCAGGAGGAGGTTATCCAACCTCACAAACACTTGGAAGTTAAGTAGATAAGGGAGGGAATAGCTTGGGGCTTGCAGGTGCAATTCAAGGCTGTGTGGGAGTGTTGGCATCAGATATTTAAGTTCATTTAGACAAACAGGAGGAAAATGGATACCAGTGTGTGCTAGGACCTCGGATGAACTGGGGAGCTGCAGCAGGTGGCAGGTGGAGAAATACCTGACTCTCATGTGGGTGACACACTGAGTGCCTCGTGGGCTTCAGGTTTGTCCTAGGCTGGCTATAATTATTGTCTCCTCCCTGGAGAGACCTAGTCAGCGTGCCCAGGATTGCCTTGGTTAACTCTTTGCAGAGGGATCCCACCAATGCTGTGCAGGAAAAATTATTGCTTCTTATAGAGGGGAAAGAAGCACTGCCTACATCATGAGAGGTTAGGGTATCCTGTGTGGTGACATCAGACCTGTCAGGGACCTTTTTGGGAGGTCCTTTGGTCCACATGGTGCCCAAGCTTGGATCTGCTAACCAGGAGCTAAGTTACAGAAGCTTTCAGGGCAGGCATGTGCTGCCAGTTCCCCACACTGCTGAGACCTGGCACCTGCAGCAACTGTTGCCTGACTGAGCAGGACAGTGAGAAGCGTGGGATTGCCTGCAGAAGTCATGGCTAGGATTCATCTGATCAGGCGTGGACAGGATGCTGTGAAAGTTGGCTTTTTTAGTCAGCGGAGAGAAACAGGAACCTTTTATCTTACCCCAAAATAAATGCCTAATATAGATCAGATGCCTAGAGATGCTTATTTCTCTCGGTAAGTGAGCATAGGGTGGTAGGTGTCCAGAGCTGTGAGAGCTGGTTCTCACATCACATTTAGGTGAAGCAAAGACAAAATTTTTCTGAGGCTGCATGCTGTCTAGTGTCTGCTGTTTATGTAAGTTGACAGAGAGGAATTGTGCAGCACCCAGGCAAGGTTCTTTCCTTAAAGATGCTGGATCCTACACTGCTGATTGTTCTTGCCAGTGCAATGACTGCCTTGAAATGTTGCCTTTTGCTCATCATGCAACTATTCATACACAGCAGAAGAGAGGCTCACTGCCAGAGATACTTGAAAAGAGTCTAAGCTGAAATGTGTACACCATTTATTTTCTTCTGCAGACAGGAATGAACTGTGGGAGATAAGTTTTGCTGAGTAGGAATGTACTTGTTAGGTGTACTTTTAGAGCAATGATGACTAAGCAGCTTGTGAAGCAGTAAAAAAAAACCTTAACAAACTGAGGGAAAAGTCTGTTCACTTGAAAACAGAAGTGTGTGTATTTTCTGTCAGTATTTTTTTTCACTGTGTGGAAAAGCTAACTCTTCTGTGTCAGTCTGTACAAAACAAAGAGAAAACAGCTCCTTAGAGAGAGTAGTATTTGCAATATTAATGCTCCCCTTTTTGAAAAGACAGAATGAATGCTAGGTAAATATACAGGCAATGAACTAACATCATCTATTCTTCATCAAACTTATTTCAGCTTCATTGTCAGAATTGTTGTTGCATGCGGAATGTACTATTAAGTAACATCTCCAGTTTGGTGGTGCACATTTCAACAGGCTACTTTGAAAAGAAAAAACTGACACAATTCTTACAAGTCAAAGTTATACAAAAAGGATGAGAAGCAGACTTGGCAATTTCAATCATTCTTGGTTAATATAAACTGAGATGCCCAGCAAAACTAGCTCTCTGACATTTAACAGGGAACTGAAGAGCAGCTTGGCTTGGAGCGCTTTACTGAAAAGTGAGGTCTTGCTTTGCCACTGTAGGCACTTACCTTTAACTTTACCATTTCACTCTTCTCTTGCTAGCTTTGAGCCAAGGGTTAAAAGTTCCATGGGAAAGTTGCCTTTCTGGACCTCAGGTAAAGGTGCCTATCTGTTGGCATGATAATATCCCAGTCTGAAAGAAGCCCTGTCCAGCACAAACCAACACCCAGTGTTTCAGAGAGCAAAACAAAGCACAAATTCAGATAAAGTTCTCAGCCTGTTGCCAAAGGTTTGAGACACTGAGCTCTAGTGCTTCAGTGTTCTGGATTTCACATTGTATCCCAGGGAGTCTGTAGTCATGACCACATGCAAACGAGGGTCAGAACTGTATGTCCTAAAATGGAACACCTGGGGAAATGGGTGGGATGGGGGAGATCCTGCCAGTTTATTTCTTCATATTCCAGGTCTCATTGTCAGCAATAACATGAACAAAAAGAGGGAAACTAAGTTTGTCATCAACTCAGACCTCTCTGTCTCAGAGATCTGAAGTCCAAACACTATGTAGTGATTAGCAACAACCTGTATGTTGTGGGGTACCCTGCAAGGTTCCCATTTATCTGGGAATAGTTATGTATAGATGCCAAGGGTGCTCAGATGGTAGGATTGCTCATCTCTAAGTGCTAGAACATAAATCTTGGTTTGCTACGTTACTTCACACTTTTATAAATTAATTCCCTCCAGTCAGAAGACGGTGTTGCTATTTCCTGTCCTTTCTTTTATTTAATCACCTGTGAAACAGTGCTTGGGCCCGAGAGGGAAAGGACTTCACTGTTAGTAAGACATAGCCCTGCCCCAGCTGAGGATCTCTGCATCTTGCAACAATAAGGGAAAAAATGACTGCTTGTCAGAGTGAAGGGATGTGAACAACTGTGGGCAAAATAAGTGTATTGCAAACATCTATAATTCCAGGTTGTTTGAATGCAAACAATATTTGTAAGGTTTCCCTATCCCGTGCCCCCACTTCTGTCAGCTTTAGTCATGTAATGTAAGTTGCACAGTGTGGTTCATAAGTAATGGCTGAAATGTTCGTGTGCCTTAAACTTTTTGGTCCTACATGACTTTCTGGCAATCTCTGCATTGCAGTTCTTCCCATGATGTTAAGTAATTGCTCCAAAGGCTCTGATGGAGGCCTGCTTTATCCGGTGTCTGTTTGAACTACTTGACAGCACCTAACAGGGATGTGTTGTATAATGCAACAACTAATCCAGTTAGCCCTGCTCAGAGCTCCACAAGGGTCTAGCCCTGAGCTCAAAGTCCTGCTAAAAATAAGTCCTGGTCTTATCTTTTAGCAATGAAAACAAAATTCCTTCCTCCTTGTCTGTTCAGTGAAAGGGAAAGCTGTGTTTTCAGGGTTAAGGTAGAGACCTCCTCAGGGATGTTTTTAGTTTGTTCTTTTTTCACTCTGGGACTGCTGCTGGGCAGTGATGGTGATGCTTCACAGTGGCCATCACTGTTTGCAGCAGAACCAGGTCTCAATGCCTGAGCAGGGTTTATCCTGTTTTTTTCCCCATTTTGTCCCAATAGATCTCTTTCTGTCTCTGCCACTGTTTTGTGCACAGATAACTGGAGTTAGTAGTTTGGGTGTATCCCCCCAAGAGACTTTGCATCTACTGGAGAGCTGAATGACAGCATCACTAGAAACAAGAGATTTCCCACAACTGGGCTTAGGGGGAATATGTGCAACCCTTCTGCCAACGCCTTTGAACTGAAGTATTATATGGAAGCTATAGAGCAAAGATAGGGTTTTTTAAGTGCACTAAACTTACAGGGACAAGGCAATATATTTAATTATATCTACTGATTTTCCCAGGGAAAATAAACAAGTTTCCAGGCATGACATACCTCCTTTGAGTTCAATATCATTGCCTCAGCACCAGGGAAGTGATGATATGGGGGCTTCCAGCAAAGACGTCTTTATCACGAGAAAGTTTCCCCCAGGGCCAGAGCACTTTTCCTTTTCTGTTTTCAAGCCAAGCAACAAGCCTTGAAACTCTAGGAACAGGCAGATCACCTTTAAAAAAGTAGCAAGAAAAAGTCAGAAGTGCTGTTTCAGTGGATGCTGAACCAGTACCATGCAAAACCAAAGCACGTACATTACTGTGTTTTGAGTATCACAGAATATTCTGAGTTGGAAGGTACCCTCAAGGAACATAGATTCCAACTCTTGGCCCTGTACAGAACCATCCCCAAGAGTCACACCATGTGCCTGAGTGCATTGTCCAAACGCTTCTTGAACTCTGTCAGGCTTGGTGCTGTGACCACTTTCCAGGGAGCCTGTTCCAGCAGCCAGCCACCCTCTGGGAGAAGAACCTTTTTCTAATATCAAACCTAAACTTCCCCTGACACAACTTCAGGCCATTCCCTCAGGTCCTGTCACTGGTCACCACAGAGACGAGGTCAGTGCCTGCCCCTTCTCTTCCCCTCACAAGGAAGTTGTAACTGCACTGAGGTCTCCCCTCAATCTCCTCTTCTCCAGGCTGAACAGACTAAGTTGCCTCAGCCGTTCCTCACATGGGCTCCCCTGAAAGCCCTTTACCATCTTCATTGCCCTCCCCTGGATGCTCTCTTATAGCTTAATAACTTTCTTATATTGTGACACCCAAAACTGCACACAGGTCTCGAGGTGAGGCCCCACCAGTGCAGAGCAGAGCAGAACAATTACCTCTCTTGACCAGCTGGTGATGCTTTGCCTGATGTCCCCCAGGACACAGTTATCCCTTCTGGCTGCCAGGGCACTGCTGACTCATATTCAACTTGCTGTGAATTGAGACCCCCTGGTCCCTTTCCACAGCACTGCTTTCCAGCATCTCATTCCCCAGCCTGTACACACAGCCAGGGTTTCCCCATCAGCTGTGCTGGCTGTGACCAATGACTATGTTGCCCTCCAAGTGTTTTTCAATAACTTCCATTATAATCTCTGTAATTTTGCCAATCACTGAAGTGAAACCGTCAGGCCTGTAGTTTCCAGGGTCCTCCTTGTCCTTCTTGAAAACTGGAACAAGTTAGCCAGCTTCCAGTCAACTGGGACCTCTTCAGATTTCCAAGACTGTGGGAATTTGTCCAAATTTATCCTACCATTTTTTTATGCCAAGTGTTAGTACCAAGAGGATACATCCCAGGGGGTTCCTGCATTCCCTGTGTGTCAGGTCATCATCTAGGGGTGCTGCTCCCTCCTTTTAACTAGAGAAGGGCATTTAATGTCTCAAATGTGGAGGCAGTAGTTATTTAATGAAGTATTTTTAAAAGACCCAGCCATGTACTGATGCTTGTCTGAAGAGATGCTGTACTTAGTTGACAGTGAGTCACTGTGCACCTTCTGTCATGTAAGAATTGCACAGGGATGCTTGCTGAAGCTAAGGAAAGCAATAATACCCATCTGAACACAAACCTCGTCTACACCCTTAATTAAAGGCCTCTGTGTTTGACTCTTTTCCAAAAGGGAAACTCCTTTAAATTACTAAATGACAGTCGCACCTATAATGTTTGGCATCCATCACTGCTAGCTTTGGTACATACGTTTTCAAAACATTTAACTTTCAGTCAAAAAGGTACCTTGCTTTCCCCAATCACACTTTCTTCCCTTTAACTGAATCCAGTTTTTTAGGTTTTTTTGCTTGCCCCTTATTTTTGAACTGTTTGATTAATATCTTCTTTAAAAAAAATTTGTAAAATTCAATGTCATTCATAAACTGAGAGCTGTGAAGATTGAGTGCTGCCTACTTATGTCCTCCTTGCCAATTAGTGCTCTGTTATTCACAGATGATGATACAGTAAATATGAGGGAAGCAGTATTATACCTCTTGTGAAAGGATTTTTCTGTTCAGGTGCTGTCATTCATATGGCATAGACTGGTGAGTTTGTGCCCACAAAGTTAATACTACTTTATTCAATTTATAGTCTCAACCTGTGCCTACTTATACATATATGGAGGATTTTGGTTGAGCAAATTTCATGTGTTCCTATTGAATACACCTGGGATTCTTTTGATCATTTTTTATATTGCTGAATTTCAGATTTTGTACAGCTGAGCTATGCATAATCAGAGTCTTATTCTGCTCCTTATTACACAAACAAAGAGAGATGCATGGTGTCGGCCTTGGGGACTTGTAGACTGGCATGGTACAAAGGATTCTCCACATGGCAATTTTGGGTGAGAGACCCCTAAATGCAAATGCAATTAAATCTGGGGTCAGGTGTAGCTTGGCAGGCTAGATTCATTAGTTCCTTAAGGATTGATAAAACTCTGTAGATTTGCAAACATCTCCATAAATCAACATCTCAGTGAAGCAATATGAGTTTCTTCTTGTTTCTCCTAGAGACAGTGCTTTCTTAGTGCTGCTTTCTGATCAGGGTGAAGCTACCGTGGGAAAGACAGCGCAATCATTGAGCAGGTATCTGCTCCCACTGTGTTAGGAGAGCTTAATTCCCAGGATCTGGCTGGATGAGCCGGGATTTTAGTCTGTGAGGTTTATTGCTCCAAGTGTCAGGTAGCATTGACAAAATAACATGCCATTGGAGTGCTCAGTGTAAGTGAGGACCAACACGAGTCAAGTCTACAAATATTTTCCTAGTTGGAGAAAGTTCTGTTTCTTTCCTTTGCGAGTAGTTTTCCAGCAGACCGCGTGTCTCTGTCTGTAGATGGGAAAGCAGCAGCAAAGTGGAAATGTCAAGAGACTGATTTAATAATTGTAAACTTCAGGGAGAGCAGAAAGAGCCAGGACTGAGGAAAACCTGCCATTGTATTTCTCAACCAGCTTCCCAGACAATTTGACATAGCTAAATTTCCAAATGCCTTGAGATGCTTCCTCCTTGCTATTCTCCTCTTCCCTCCATTTCTCTTTGGAAATGCATAAACCTGTCACAGACCCAACTATGCCTATGTACTAGATGCAGCTGGTGAAGGCATGGAGATTCAGAACTTTGAGGGAGCCTCCCCAAAGTGTCCCTTTAGAAGCGGACTCAGATGCTGCTGTTTGCAGCACCAAATTGCAGCTTATTGCTGAAATAGCCACTGCTGGGAAGGAGCTGAGTCGGGAGCTTTGGCCACCCCAGGGTCAGGCTGTACTCCTCCTGGGGATAGATTCGGTGCAGACTCCTGCCTGCCTGTGCAGCTGGGCCAGCCTGGGGCACCAGCGATTCAGTGCTGAGGGCAGGGACCAGCTCTCCACCCAGATCAAACCACAGTCAGGGCTTGCTTCATCAGGAGCCTCCATGGACACATCAGTGCTCAAAGCTAAAAGGGAAACTCTAATTACTCTTTAACACGTTACACAGGGCCTGATGACATCTGAGGTAGACATGTACAAATGCTGCCTGGTATTATGTTTTTGCTAGAGTGGTTTTTCAATCCACAATCAATGTGGTACTGTATCTCACATGACCATAGCCCCTGGAAGACCTGAAGTACCAACACTTTTTTTTTTTAAAATCCAAATTAACTTACTAGCCTGTAAACACTGCAAGTGGAAAACCCTTATAGCCCACCATGAATGCTGGTGATAAATGGACAAATAAAAGCAATGAATGAAATGGTCCAGTTAATAATTTTCTAACGCTGTGGCAAATAAAATACCTTTACTCTTTCCATGGTAGATGATTTCTACTTATGATGAATTGATGATGCTGAGTTGATTTATATTTTCTCCATCTTTTTTTCCTCCTCTTCACAGGCCAGATGATGTGATGCTGAAGCGCACCCATGATGAGACTGTCCTCTTGCACTGCTTCCTTTGGCCTGTGGTGACATTCCTGGTTGGAGTCCTTATCGTGGTCCTGACCATCTGTGCCAAGAGCTTGGCTGTCAGGGCAGAGGCAATAAAAAAGAAGAAGCATTTGTGAGTGGCAAGGCTGCTGATGGAAAAGAAAAACCTGTGAGAAGGTCTCAAGTGGGGAAACCGGACACACCTAGAGGTCTGCTGGGCATCCTTCATCTCCTTCCAGTGTCTGATCTGATGGTGGAGTTGCTCCTGCCTCAGGATTGTTTTTAGGAGACTGCTCCATGAAATGCCAGCTAATTGCTTCTTCTGCTATGACAGTAAATAAGTATCTTGTACCAAAAAAAAATCTACACTGCACCAAATATGCTGTGTGCTGTTAGTGCTGAACAGCAGCTACCCAGATCCTAGTGGAATTGAGACAATTTATAAAACCCCATGATGATGCTCATTTCATCTCCACAAAGTGATCTTTGCTAATGCTTAATATTAAATATTTAAAATATTTACCTTAGATAGACAATATTTCCAAAATAATAAAATTTGATTGTTTCAGGTTTTTTAATCTTTGGATTTTTTTTTTAAAAAAAGCTTTAAGACAAACGTAACACTGTGCTGATTTTTTTTTCACTGTGTAGAACTTAATTTTAATATTCAAACTTTAACTTTCTCTAAGCAAAGTCTTTCATCATCACTGTTCATTGTGAGGAAATATAGAAATCTCTCAAAAGTAATTCTCAAAAAAATGGAACAATTATTGGAAAGATGATTAATTACTGGATCTAATTTTATTGCCTTGGCAGTATTCAGTTCCTACAGTTGTTCTTGTCCCCTCTCAGATACACTCTTCGTGAATGATTTCAGGCTGAAAGAAACAGGCATTTTACATTAATGGTTTTACATGAATATGTTTTACAGCATCTTCCTCAAATAATGGAGTGCCTGAGCACTTGCTGAGGAGAGCCTGTGAAACTCCAGGAAAAGCCAGGGAAGACATCAGCTCCTTGTAGGGCTGTGGGTGTTTGCTGCTAAACTGTCCATCCTAGTCACACCAGCTCCATGAAAGCTACCTCTGAAGGGATTTCCAGAAAATGCTAGGCAGTATGAATATGGAATCTTGCTGAGTCTGCTTTCTCTGCTTGCCTCAGCTCCTCACTGTGTATGATGGGAGTACCAGCTCTAGTCCTCTTGCTCAGTGCAGAGATTTCCATATTTCTGGCAGTTTTCCTGGGCATATATTTTGCATTCTGTAGTCAGGGGCTGAGGCCAGAGTGGCAGCATAGCACTCATCCTTGTCCCCCCAGGGCTGGACCCCCTGGGACCAGCTGTGCAGCTTTGCAAGGCTGAAGTGCAGCAGAGAAGAGCCATGTGGTTGAGTGATTACTGGCAAAGCATTTTAATCTACATTAACCATTCTGACATTCTAAATGTACTGTGTGTTGTACTAATCTCTGATAGTATTATGTTTGAATACCTTGTGTTCCCATGTGATTTTAACACTTAGCAGAAGTATTTCCTGAGGATGAGAAAACTACTAGATTTGAAAATTACTAGATTTAGTTGGCACAAGGCACAGTGACAAACCTGTTTGTATTGCTCAGTGTCCTTTTCAGATTAAATTGTACCGTGTGTTTTAGAACTGATTTCCATGAGGCTTCTTGTACACTTTGTGATGAGGGTGATGTATTAGCAGGGGCAGCAGGATGACCAGAGGTCACTCCCTGCTTCCCTTCTTACTTGCTATACAACTTTTGGAGAGTCTTCAGGTCCCGGTCCATACTGGGATAGCTGTTCCTTTAAAGGAAGTTAGGGAAATATCTTTGTGGAGGTAGGAGCTTGATGCTTCTTGGCACATTACTCTGTGAAAAATCCAACTGGTGTTGGATGCACATGTTTAAGAACCTCCAGTCCCATGGATGAAAAATACTTCTTGTGAGAAAAATGTATAATTCTCTATGTAAACATCAACCCTTTGGAGATGCCTGCTTTCAGGCTCACACAGGTCCCCTCTGTCTCAGCCTGCTGAAATTAATAGTGCTGGATATACTGGATGAGGAGAGGTTGTGAGCTCTCAGCCTGTCAGAGGAAAGCCTGTCAGCTTCTGAAAGAGCTGTTCTGCAAAGGACACTGTGTTTTGTTTCACTTATATCTCACTGCTGTGGCCTTGTTCACATCTGCTGTGATTCTCTTGCATCTGCAACCCACAGAAACATTGCATCTGATTTGGGAGATTGCTTACTATTTCTTTTGTATATATTACTTTTTCACACTATGCAAATTACAGAAAGCTGTCACTGTGGGGTGGTTTGGTTACCTGGCTGAGGTGATGGCAACTTTTCCTTCTCTATTTCCTGTTGGTAGCTTCTTACAGTTAGGGGGAATAACCTTGAGTTTCTGCATACATCCATCTTTTGTTTTCCCAAGGGAGAAGGAAACACAGTGACACAGATTCATCGTGAAATTTTAAGCCAGTAGCTTGGGGCTCACAAATCCAGATTAAGAAAATCCGCTCTAGCTTTGCTCCAGAAGCTTTTGTGACTGAATCATACAGCTGGTTCTGTGAGCAAAAGGCAAGAAGCAAATCGAGCTGATGCAGCTCACTTGATTGGCAATCATATATTTAAATCTGTTGGAAATGTTGGAAAGGCTTCTGGAAGAAATCAGTGGTTACAGAGATAACATTAAATTATTTTGCAGAGAGATTAACCTCCCAAGTTAAACATCTAAATTGGTATGCAAAGACAGGCAGTAGGTATATGCGTGACATGACAGTGCCAAGGAGAAAAAAAAAATCCTAAAATTCTTTTTTTTGTCCCAGCCTGCCCCTCATTGATTTAGATATACCTTTGTAATCCCTGTACTTGATTGTGGAGGATGGGGATTTCCTTTCAGCAGATTATTATTCACTGATTTCCTCCTTACCTTTGCAGATTTTCAGGTTTTGTGGTGTTTTCTCTGAAATATATTTGTAGCCAGAGGGGCTGCTTTTCTCAGAGCCATCTGCAGAGTCAACTTCCGCCTTTTATTCGGTATATATATGCCATTACTTTGAGGAATTTTCTTCTGTCATGCTATCTTGTGCTCCACTTTAGTAAGACCTTCCTGGTCTTTCATGTAGTGCAATTGCATCAATTTGTTTATACAGTATCTTTCTCTGTTAGCATCTTAGGCTTCTTTTAAAAGTGGAAGTAATACGAGCATTTTTTGTTACACCTTTCCTGCTTTGCATGTTTCCGTGTTGCCAGTAACATGTTAGAAAATTTAGCTACTGAATGAAGCACTTAATCCAATGCTTGGAGCCAATGAGGGATGTCATGGGACATTTTAAATGTCCAGGAACATTTTAAAATATCATTGAATGTAATTTCTGCTATAAACGTAGCCCTATGAAAGGGGTCCAGCACAGACTGCTGGATCTGAAGGACTGTTATCACCTGAGCTCTTCAGTAGGTGCTGCCAGATGAAAGTTGGGAAGTGTAGTGGAGAGGTAGCCCAGGTCTCAGTTTCCAGACTGATGCTTTCAAATGTGTCTTAAGGGATTTGTCCTAGAGCAGGACAAAGATGTCTGTAAGGCATGAGAGTGCAGAGCTCTCCATGCATCACCTTGGCTCAGCCTGCCTTGCCCACCCCAGCCCTGGTTTGTGGGGTTTCCCTGTCTGTACTTTGTTTCTGGGAGCTCTTGCTCTTAAGCCAGGGTTGCAGTGTCATGCCCACAGAAGTAGGTATGTCTACAGAGGGCTATTTCACGTCTGAGTTCATTTCACACACTACATGAAAGGATCTGTCAAGGGGAAACATTGGTCAATGTTTAAAACCCTTGAATAGGTAAGGTTGTAGGGCTTCAGTATTCTTGAGGAACTATCTAATGTGGTTTGCTAGGGATTTGGGCCTTACTTGAAAAATTAAAGCTATTTAAAATTGGCAGTGGATCTGGTCTGATGGCAGGACAGTGTGGATTGCCTGTGAAGAGGAATGTGCTGTGCAAGCCTCTGTGCTCAGCACTGCAAATGTGGGAGCTACCTGCTGAGCTGGGTTTCTGCAAACTTCAGCCTAAGTGGCTGAAGTATCTTAAAGCCAAGAACAAACAGGTGGAAGAGGAGGCACCCAGCACAGTGTTTAATAAGAAAAGAAAAATACTCAGTCACGGCTTATGATTAGGTAATCAGATGAACAGAAGCACAGCTGAATTTCTAATTATGTCACCTATTGTATCATGCAAATATGGTCCTTCAATCCCTGGCAGAACTTTATAGCCAGAGTTACCAAAAAATCAACTTATTTCTGAGTGTGGTTTCTCTCAGAATCAAAGGCTGTTTTGGGTTTTCTTCCCTCAGCACGGAACAGCTGCCTAACCCTAACTGCTTCCCTCTGGTTCCCTCTCTGGCATCTTAAGAAGCTGCTGTGCTTATCAGTCAAGCTAACAATCTTTGCTGCAGAAAGCATGAGCAGGAAAACCTCTGAGGGAATATGTGTGCAATTAATCATAGTGCCTTGTCAGGTCGCAGACCCATTGAATGAATCAACCCCAAAGTCTGATATTTGAGAGGCTGTGTGTTTTTGTTCTGGTTTGATATGCTAGTGCAAATGCTGCCACTGCTTGCACTATGTTTAATTCACAGCTCTTTGGTTGTCCAGTAGTTTGGAGTCTCATAAGCCGAAAAAATCTCTTTATGTGCATTGGGTGCACAGCTGGAGGTGCAAGATATATATATATATAAAAAAAAAAAAAAGAATAACCCATGACATTATATAGCTGTAATTTGGCTGTAAAATTTTATTATAAAATATGTTGGCATAGCTGTAAAGTTATATACACACCTACAATGCACAATCACCAAACAGCACATACAGCTATCAACTGGAAATAACTCTCCCAGAAATGCAGTACTTTTGATACTGCATTAAAAAAAAAAAAAAAGCAATCTCTCTGTAATTTAATTTAATGAGCTAATGGAGTGTCAAACATTGCTTTTCATAACATAACTTTTTATAACATTTCAGCTAGTGTAGGGTTTATCTCTATTTTTATTTGCATGCCAATTGCCATTCTTTTAAAGCTGTTGGAAAAAAATCAACCAGTAAGCTTGTTCATACAATTGCTTGTTCAGCAACTGAGGGTTTCTGGACAAACTACCAACTATTTGGACTCCATACAATAGGATCAAAGAGCCAGCTTTTAGGCCATTTCCATCTCCTCATTATAGGATTAGAGCAAATTCAGACTTCATAAGAGTAATTTCTGATCGTGCCTATCCGAGCGTGTGCCAATGCTGAAGTCTGTGTCTTTTAATTACATGCATGTGGCTGCATTTCAGTTCAATGTATTTCCATCCAAGAATGCAATTTCATGCACTTCAGTGCAAGAAGCACAGACACCTACACCAAAGGCTTGTGGGGCTGCAACCTGACTTTTTCAGATCAGCTGTTTTCAGCAGAGCCTCAGCCTTTCTCCACTTGGCAGGACAGGAGTTCTGCCCCTGTCAAACCAGTTTTTCCCACAGGAGAGGGGGCAGAGTGGCCACCTGCTCTCCTCTGCTGTGCCCAGCTAGGTTGGAGGCCAGCAGCATCTCTAGGGTGCAATATTTGGCACTTGCCAGGGGCCTGGATGTCATAAGTGCTGCTCCTGTGCTGGGCTATGGGGACAGAGCGTGACTGAGGGTCACCAGGGAAAGAGCTCCCACCTAAGGACAAATGCAAATCACTGGAAGGGGCATGGGTTTGGCAAAGGATGAAATCTTTCATGGAATTCATGGAGCTGTCTTTTCCTGCACATTTATTCTCTGAAGAATAAATTTGAGATTATTAAAAAATTAACTGTGAAATTTTCAGGAAATCTGGAAAATATGAAGTTAGCTAGCATCTCTTGCTTTTGATGTATGAATTTTCCATTCTTATAAAAAATATACAGCATATACTAGGAATCTACAAGTATCTGGACAAGTGAATCACAGGCAGTAAAAGACTCTGGTGTATTAAAAGCAAATAGTGTACTGTGAGCTTTGCTGCTTTTTTACTGCCGAACTATAGACTAATGGAGATATATACAGGAAGCAGTACACCATAGGGAGCATTTTATATAATGTCTCAAGATCTTATTGGAAAAATTAATTTAGACCAGACTGGCAACAAATGAGAGGAGATAGAAATTGGGCTGCAGAATTGTCAACACAAAGCAATAATGAACAGTGAGATACCAAGCACAGCTGTGGGATGAGATGTCTAGATAACTTTATTCATGATATGAAGTAAAGGGCAAATTAATTGATTTTTTTTAAATGTGCCACATCAGGAGATTTATGAGCTCCAGTCTGATGGGCAGGTGATTCAACAACGAATATAAGGAACTAAGAATATTAGCAGAAAAATAAAATGTGTTGTCTATTCCTGGAAAATACAAGGTATGAATAAGAAGAACAAATCAAATATAATTTTTGGTGGGAGCAAACATCTCAACAAGCAAAACCACAAATGTAAAGCCTTCAGATAGCTGCTAAAAAGCACGCTGGTGCAATTGCTGCTATCTAACCCTAAGGTTTGATGGCATTTAGCTGATATCCTGGGGTGAAACTGTAGCCTTTTCTCCAGTAGCTCTCTCTAGGTGACATCTTGGGGGAATATGAATAACTTGTTTCAACCTATTTTTTTTTTCACCTATTTTGCTTGGAGCAATGTATTTCCCATTCTTTTTGTGTTGAAATTTCTGGGAAGTTAAGAGCAGTGTTGCATAGGGTTTTTTTACAGCAATTTGGGCAGTGGCAGTAGCTCCGTCCTGTCTGTGTCCTGGTATATTGGGTTTCTGTGGCCAAGTGTTTAGTAGCAGGGGGAGCCTATGGGGGAGGCTTCTTCCAGAAGCTGCTGGAAGCTTCCCCCATTTTCAGCAGAGCCAATGCCAGCCGGCTCCAGGCTGGACTCACCGCTGGCCAAGGCCAGGACAATCAGGAGTGACAGGAACACCTCCGTGATAACGTATTTAAGAAGGGAAAAAAAAAGTAGGAGGCAGATGAAGATGGCTGCTAGAGAAGAGCAGAGTGAGAACTTGTGAGCAACAAAAATGCAGACACCAAGGTCAGTGGAGAAGGAGGGGGAGGAGATGCTCTGGGCGCTGGAGTGGCGCCCCTGCAGCCTGTGGTACAGGACCGTGGTGCAAGACTGTGCTGTGCTCCTGCAGCCCATGGGAGACCACAGGGGAGCAGAAATCCACCTGTAGCCCATGGAGGAGCCCACGTCGGAGCAGGTGGATGCTGGAAGGAGGCTGTGACCTTGTGGGAGGCCCACTTTGGAGCAAGGTCATGGCAGGGACCCGCAGCCCACACCGGAGCAGAATTCCTCCTGGTAGGACTTGTGGCCTGTGGGGGACCCACGCTGGAGCAGCCTGTGCCTGAAGGACTGCACCCTGTGGAAAGGTGACTCATGTGGCAGCAGTGTGTGAAGAGCTGTTGCCCATGGGAGGGACTCACGCTGGAGCAGTTTGTGAAGAGCTGTCTCCTGTGGGAGAGACCCCATGGGAAGCAGGAGAAGGATCCTCTCTCTGAGCAGCAGCAGAAACAACATCTGACTGCAACCCCCACTCCTGTCTCCCTGGGCTGCTGGGGGAAGGAGGTAGATCTTAGAAAGAGGGAGGGATGGGGGTAAAAGGTGTCTGTAAGATCTCTCGAACTTCTCACTCTTAAGCTCTGATCTTGACCATAATAAATTCTTAATATTCCCAACTGGAGTCTGTTTTGCCCATGTAATGACCAGTAAGGAGTTTCTTATGGTCCTTATCTCAAAATTATGAAACCCTCTGTTTTTTTTTCTCTCCTCTGTCCATTTGCAGGAAGGGGAGTGAGAGAGCTGGCTGTGGTGGGTCCTTAGCACTCAGCCAGGCTCAAACCACTACACCAGGGAAAGCAGCGTAGCAAATTTTTCTGCCAGCTTCAGGCATCAAAATCGTCACACTGATTTTTCTTTCCAAAAAAGCAACACATTTCTGCTACAAATCCATGCGTGGCCACAGAACCCCTGCCTTTATACAACTGGATGTAGCAAGCAGGCTGAACATCTCACTATTCACTGGAGCCAGTATCAATAGATTTGGGATTAGGTGGGGTTTTCCTCCAGAATTATTTTGGGAATAAAACATATATTCATCCATGCAAGTTACTTGACAGTAACCTGTCTTCCTTGCTGACAGAATATGCATGTGTGCCTACAGAGTTCTTGCTGTGCCGAGAGAGCAAGATTACAGAAGGTTTTGACAAAACTCCATATTCCAAATCAATTTTAAATGACCTAGTGTTTAAATTATGTCTTGATTTATCTTGAAATTTTGTGGGTATTATTTATTTTTGTTCATAGTACCTCTATAGACTTACAGCCTGTTTTGTAGTAATAAGACAACATATGACTGCATAGTGGAAGCTTGTTGTGGTGTTAACTGTGCCTCAAGGTATGATAGATTGGAAGTTCTTCCTCCTTTCCATCCTGCTATTGGAGTGATGCACACATGCTTTGATTTCTCTCTGTTGCTTCCTTCTTAAGCATCCTCTCTGCAGGCACACAAATACATACATACTGTGTAAGGGTTTGGTAAGGGTTTACCAAACTCATCATTATTCTGTATTCATGCACACTGAGCTGTCTTTCTTGATAATTAGCTTTGCAATGATCAAAGACATTCTGTACTGACTTGCATTCCTCCTTATTTTATTGTTCTTCTTCACTCTTCTCTAGCTCTTCTTACATTGCATTTTCAAGGTTGCTTTTACTGATAGCCAAAAAAAGGCAAAATAAAAGTGAAAAGCCAAATTGATTAATTTTATATTTATTTTGAAAAGACATACTAAAATTAGCTTTTTATTTTGTTTGATGTACATTCTGTGCTTTGCTAAATAACCTTGAAGACTGTGCTGCCAAGTAAAGCATTGCTATTAGCAATATTCATTGTGAAGCTCAAAAGCATTCTGATATTTTGGCCCTCTCTGTTTAAACACTACCTATTCTACCCTATGAAATCTGAGGGAAAAAACACCTAAGAAGTGCTTCAGTCTTGTTGACAATGAAGGCTTTGATTTCTCTTTCAAAATAGTATATTTCTGGCACATGTATCTTATTTAAAATCTGTTCCATCCTTGGATGAGGAAGAAGAGGGTTGGCAGCAGAGTTATTAATTGGAGTTAGGTCTCCTCACATCCCTGAGATAATTCAAGAAAATAATTTCTCTTACAGGAAGCTGAACTGATGCCTGTAGAGGTTAGATGTTTATGTGAAAGGTTGGACAGTGAAACAGAGTCAGATATGAAATACAGAGATCTTGGTTCCTCAGTCACTATCCCGGCTACTAGCCCAGTTCTTGTCCTTTGCTGGAAACATCTGTGGGAAAATGCAGGTTTTAGGGTGAGATTCAGCATTTCTGCAGATCAGCAGCCCCATTAAATGCTAACAATGCTCTGGGGAACCAGCTCAGCAGGCCAGGATGCGAGACCGAGTGGCAGTGCTTGCTTCTGCTTCCACCATAAACTCTGGATTGCTAGTTCAGCAGTCAAGATGTGGCTCTCAGTACTAGCTGGGAATGGTTCTCATGCATCTGAGGGAAGTGAGACAGCTTTTTCTCTCCTTTTCTCCCTCCCAGAGTTTTAACCCTTACTTTTCCTCTGAACAATACCCTTGCAGTTTGACCTAATTTTCTTTGAACTGCAGCCACTGCATAACTCATAATTTTGCCTGTTATTCCATCCCTAAACATCTGCCATTATTTATCTGAGCGGTTTAAACTCTGTATGTTCAATTTATTAGTCTCTCTGAGAATTACCTCCAGCTTTGTGTGGAAATACGCTCAGTGGTGGAACAGCTGCCAGCTGTAGCACTCCCCTAGCTCCTCTTGTGATGGTTTTCATCGCAAGGCGACCTCCACCGTTTCAGAGGGTGGGATCTGATGACTGTGATATCTTTCTGGAAAGAGGCAGCAGCCTCATCCAACACAAGCTAGTGCAACTTTTTTTACCACCTATGTTTTGAATGAGGACATTTTTAATGCGGATCCAGAGGCAAATATTGGCAAACACTTTTTCTCAGTTACACTGTCGAAAGAGTTCCTCTTCTCCTTTCCTGCCGGATGTGCAGCCTCTGGGAGGCAGCAGGGGGCTCCCACCATGCAGTTCTGCAGCAGGTCTGGGGACACGGCATTTGTGCTGCCAGCAGCTGTGGCACCTTGTCCTCATGCAGCCCTGCCCCATCGAGCTCGTGCTGTGGTTTTAAATGTAAGTGAGACAGTGAGAAAGGACACAGAGATTAAAGATCTGTTCTTTTTGTTGTCTTTTCCCCTCTGCATTTCAGATTAGTGCTAGGCTAAACTACTTGCTTCAGGGTTCTATCTTGCCCAGATCCCATATTTTCTGCCATTGACAGTTACCAAGAACCTGGTTAGGTCACACCAACTTCTGTGGCAAATTAGATCAGCCACAGTGTTCTTAATTGTGAGTATCAATTTGGAGGCCAGAGGGTCATTCATTTCTTCTCGTTAAAGGTCATTGCAGAAGCAGCCTTTGAAGTTCAATTACTTCAAGGTCCATATACCATGCAAATCTGTCTATGTCTCTGCTGTAAGATTTAAAATGCACCACTATTTTCTATAGCATCTTGCATGCCATCTGTTTTCCAAGTCACTTTCCCCAGCTGCATATTTAATTGACTGAGCTAAGAACTAGAGGGGGGAGAAGATGGAGATGAAGGTAAGGGAAATTTCTTTATGAAGCCTCTGCACTCAACTCTCCCTTTCAGTGTGAGGGTACTAGAAGACACAGAGTGGCATTTTAGGAGCAAAGGGGACCTGTTTACAGTAACAAGACACTCAGCTTCTCCATTTCCCTGGACAAGGTTGATGCAGGGAACAAAGTCTTACCATGCTGGGCTTTCATGTGCTTGACATAACACAGGGCACGAACCAATATCCACCCTCCTCCTGCTCTCCAGTGCTTTTCTTTCTCTGTTCCGTTTTTCTTTGAGGCTGGTACCCAGCCATTGGTCATACTTACACCTGTGGGAAAGTCAGGTTTCTTTAAACCTATTGTTCCTGTTCCTCACAGATGTAGGTGGCACACTGGGGACTGAGCTGAGTTGGAGTCTCATTTTCTGGGGACAGCCTGGAGGAACTTGGGAGGGGCAGGTCACATTTGGCCAGAGCAGCTGGACAAAGGGTGTGGGAAAAGGTCAGAGGAGCAAAGAGGATGATGTCTGATAACTCATGCCCTGTCAGCCTGTGGCTGCATAAAAACCTCAGACTCTCTCTCCTGGAACAGGCTGGGGAGATTAAAAATAGCTATTTGTTTTTGTTGATGACAAGGTAATTTTAACACAGATCACTTCCCCTGTCTGTTGTGCTTAGTGACAACAAGCAGAGAGATGTGGGAATGAGTGGGTGGCAGAGGGGTAGGAAAGCAGGAGGCAGGAGAGAGCTGCTTCCTTGGGGACAGAGACAGCATCCAGCATAGACAGTTCAATGTGGGTTTCCTTGGCAAGGATGAGTGAGGAAGAAGTGGGCTTCATCTTGGTGCCAGGACCTCCTGGCTGAGGTGTGTGTGCTCCTGCTTGCACCGTGTGATCTTACAGCTCAGCCCCCTGCCCAGAGCACGACAGAGTCCGTTCCCATAATCACATCATATGGTCCTTCACAGGCTTTTTTTTTCATCTGACAATGTGTGGGATAGAGAAGGGAAATTAAATAAAAGATGTCACTATAATGCTGATGGAGGTCTTCGGTGGCTTTATCCTTCTCCCTAGCTGCCTTCCCATCCCAGCATGAATGTATGTGCATTTTTCCCCAGTGAAAGGGATGCATCTTCCCTAGACAAGAGCAGTAGAAGTTCCCTCACTGTATTTTCTGTCTTTTCTTGTTTTCCTCTAAAGAACTCAGCACAACAAGATGTTTAGGTCTAATCTTACCAAAGTAAACAGAAATCCATGCTGGAGAACATTGCCAAGTCAAGAATCTGAAATTTTCTTACCTGCCCTCCTGGTTCAATGACCTTGCTGTACTTGACACCAGCACTTCCCTTTGCTTTTTCCCCTCCTCCAGTTTTGTCATTGAAAGTTCTGGCATCTTAGGGGCAAGATTTCAGCCACCTTGGGAGCTGCTGGAGGGTGCTGGGGGAGTTGCTCATTCACCAGAATGTTTAGAGAAAATTTGTCACAGTCTGACCAGATCAAATTATATAATGTGTAAAAAACCAGGCTCCTTGGGTATTTCTTTTACTCTTCAACCTTCCTAGCACAGAATTGTTGGGCATTAATTAATTCCAGCTGTCTGCCAGTTCATTCTCTTGAAGTTGAATTCTCACAAATAATTTGGCTCCAGGTGTCTTTTAGATCCACTGATAAAAAAAGAGGATGTTATCATGTGTAGTGTCTTGAGCCTATCTTTTTTGATCTGTTTTATGCTTTGGACATTGTATAACTCTTTATTGCCTTTGCAAATATCTGTCTTTTTCTCCTAATGGTTTCATTACTGCTACTTTAGTCATTGACAGGCAAAAGAAATGCCCCCAATTTACACATGGGCCTTTCTGTAGCTGTCATTTATTTGCATAACATTTTCTTCCTTCCCTAGCTAAGCTGCATGGAGCATTCTGAACACCTTCACTTTGCTTTCTGCATCCAATTATTTTTACTCAGTGTTTTTACAGTGTAACTCCATTCATACAAAATCTATTTGAGTAGCTTTACTACATGCCATATGGTCTGTATTTGATTTTTCAGGAAGTTTGAGTGTTCTTATCTGTAATGCCCTTAGTCTCTTTTTAAATTTCAAGATTATTTACTCTCTGTGGTATGGAAAACAGAGTTGAAGGGTTTTCTTTCTGTGCTGGTCACGCTGCAGACTCAAACCTGGTCTAGACATAAACCAGATGCATTTACCCCATGTGTCCAACAGAAGTGGGTGATTATAGTGGGAACAGGTAATTTTTGAAATTTCTATTACTAAATTTCCAAAGTGAAAATTAGTTACATAACTTTGCATAATATGGCAATGCAAACAAATGGATTGGAAATATGTTTCCATTCCTACTGACCTATATGTGTGTTCATGCAGAGGACAGGGAGAATTTACAAAGGAGTGTGACGTCAGTGCTGATTCCTCCATGTTTGCAGACTGATGCAGGGATCTAGTGCTAGTGTCCCATGGAGCCACCAATGTGGATGAAGGCCTCTGTGAAGAGGTCTTTGGCACTACTTTCCCCCAACACTTTGCTACATTGATTACTAGTGGAGACACTTCAGCTGCAAATCTTGTGCTCACCAGCTGCAGTTCTGGGGAAGAAGCTGAACTAGTATGGAAATGGGGCTTGGGCTTTCTTTCAATGACAGACCTCTGCATGTGACTCCAAAAGGCATTGCTTAAATTCAAAGTTTTATTCTGAAAATTCAGAGCAGTTCCTACAAAGATGCAAGGTTCTGAAGCCTGTGACAAGGGCACTACCTCCACTGAGCAGGGTGAAGATGCTCAACTACTAGTCCACCCCCAAATTCAACCGGGATTGTAGGGGCAGAAATACCTGGGTTTGGGCCCCTTCTTGTCCTGAGAGGACTCAAATTGCAGGTCTCAGGTGGCACCTGCTAACTAGGTTGTGTGGCCTCACCACTGTGGGGAGTGCAGGAAACCTCTGCTTTTATCCTCGGTAAGAAGCAGCTGCTCCAACTGCTCTCTGCTATTTGTTTGGCACATTAGCAGGCTTGAGAGCTTCACCACCAAAACCAAGCAAGGACCAGGCATTTGGCAGGGATTTTGGCACGAGTGTGCAGAAGGCTGTGTACAAGAGTGTCTGGCCCAGCTGCCACAGCACTTGCCAGCAATGCTTGTTGCCTGGCGTTTTGGCTGCTGCACAGGCCCATGGCTGTTGCCCTCTTAGCCTGGATCCTGACAGTGCTCTCATGCTTTGGGCCCTCTGGAGCTTGCAGATCTCGGCAAGCCTCAGGATGGGGGCACTGGTAGAGCTAAAGTGTCCCCATCATGTGCCTCTGCAACCCCATCCTGTGCCATGGCCCCCCAGCTCAGAGATGGAAGGCCTCAGCATGCAGGGAGGAACAGTGCCAGTGCTGAGTCACAGCCGGGCTTCCTCAGTTTCCTCTCTCCTCGAGAGGCTTCCTTAAGCTGTGTGCACCCACCTGGAGCATCTCTGGGAGCTAGGACATGCTTCTGCCACCCTTTCCATTTGGAATTTGTGTAAGGAGGGGTGGGAGGGCAGCCTGCAATTTGGCTCGGTATGGGCCCTCCCTGTGCTGATGGTGGGGACCTTTCCTGGTCAGTGAGAACCTGTAAGGGCACTTTAGCCTCTTTGGAGGCCCAGGACCTCTGCAACTGCAAAGCTATGGGTGCTAAGGTGGTTTTCCCTGGAGATTTAAAAGGTTTTGAGGTCTGCAAAAAGCTTTGTCCTCTTGGACCATGGCAAATCTGTGCCTGCTTGGTGCTGATGACTACTACTCCAGTGTCTCTGGGAGCTGGCATCATCTCTCATCTCAAGCAAAGCTGCCTGTTGTAGCAAGGTTTTGCACAATGCAAAGGACAGAAAGCACCTAACTTGGGTATAAAAAGGATGTCAGGCAGCTGTAGGAGCCAGCAGCTGCAGCAGCATGATGAGAACCACCAGCAGACCAGTTCAGAGGGGTGGCTGTCAGTGACCCCATGACCAACACAGCCCATGGCACCACCGCCACCTCCCTCCCCACTGTGGCAGCCACTGCAGAGAGCACCCACAGCCCCAAGAGCGCTGACCTTGAGAGCAGGAAAAGGGCTTCTTGCTTTTGCAACGTCTTCATTAATTAATTGAAATACTGTTTTTTGAAATTTGAAATTTTTTGATATTTGAAATTCTCATTTGTGGTATTTGCTGACATACTGGTATTGCCATGTCTTGCCATGTCCTGTAAGACTTTTGACACTGGCAACTATTTCTAAGGCATAATGAAGCAAACCGATAGTGAAGACAGGCACTTTTGAAATCACTGAATTGAAATTATGGTATGGGAAATGACTTACCTGACAAAACTGCCAGTTTGTAGGTATGAAGCCCAGGTACAAGTCAAGTCCATTTCATAAAAATAACAAGGTTAAAAACTAGGTTCTGGTGATATTTTAACAGAAATCAACCACCATGTTCTTGCTGAACTAGAGGAGACTCTGTGTTTCACTTTCCCTGCTGTACCATATAAAAATATTTATATCTATCCTTGTCTTCAACTGGCCTAGTTTCCCATATGTGGTGATATTAACTGTACATTATTTTACCATTATCACTGCTCTTTTGTGTCTACATTGGCTTCAGGATAGACTAGAGCTCAGAGACAAACTTTTTTATCACAAAGAAAAAATCTCCCTCAGCCTTCACTACACATCTCTTCAGCAAAAGTATGAAATATAAGACAATAAATTATCCTTTCTTTTAACTAAATAGAATTGTCTTAAACACTTCTGATGACCAATAAAGAATAACCGAGACATAGAGCATTGGCAATAAGAACACTACTGAAAGCACCCTGACCCCACGAGAATGCTAATGGTTTTTAAGAACTGTGGAGGACAGGAGGAGAAATACATTTGCTAGAAAGCATGGTTCAGATCCTTGAGTGGTAGGTGGAGATGGAGCTCCAGTGCTCATCGGTACAACTGCCTGGTGAAATGTCTCTGAAATAACAGGCACTCAAGTAAAGATCCATTGTGTTTTCAAGTATCTATTGCACAACTCAGTATCTGGTTTATTACAGGAGGTGGGCAGAGAACCAGGGAGGAGGAGGGAACGATACTATCTTTCCGCATGGGCACAAATCTGGCCAGCAGGCAACAGCAGAGCTCCCTTTCCCTCAAAAGACTGAGGCTTCTGATGAATTTAATGTTCTCTGAAGACCATCTTGACTGAAATCAAACTCAATTGTGACCTTCTCTCTGAGCAGCAGGACAACAAAATATATAAAAAGGCAGTCAAACAGAAGATGAGAATGTGATTTTTTTTTAAAATTAATGGTTTATTCATGAACTATTTATAAAAATGCATAAAATACATTCAAATATATTTGATTTGTTGACTGTAGCTAAAAATATAAAAATATACTTAAATGCATAAATTAAATTGACAATAGTAGCACAGTTCTGTGTTTAACCAGTGTTTGTTAGGAAACACAATTATAAGTAATTATATTGCATATGAAAATAGAATATGTGCTGAAGATGTTTTTCAGACACTTTACTCCAGGCACTGGCAAAGAATTTATGGCTAGCCACACTTCAAAATTGTTAGTTTTTTCTTTGGCCACAGGGGTGCTACGAATAGGTGAGGAGTTTGACTTTGTCAGCCAGAGAGGGACAGTTGAGGGCACAGGGTCTGCAGTGAGTTGCCCATGTACTGGGGTGAGCACTTATCAAAGTTACAGCACCCTGGGACTATAGGTCCCAGAGCTCACAGCTCCAGAGCCCAGACATCTGTGACACGGCCTGTGACAGGGGAGTGGTGGTCATTCTATAATGCATTTTATTCACACAAACTGTTATGTCTGAAACAGGCAGAGAAATCTGAATAAATGGTAAGCGCCTGCCATGCCACTCCTTGTCATGAGGCTGTGGCTGCACTGGGCTGTATCTCTGAATGTCAGATGCATTTCTCTGATCTGTGGCCCTTGGAGGAGATGCTAATACAGTGATTAGATGGTTATTGTTCTCATCCCTCTACCCCATATCTTAAATCCCAGGCTGGGGAGCATGGCTAAGTGCTCATGTACTCCTATCTGCCCGGTATTTAACTTTTGGTTTCGAAGTTAAAGCGTAAGTAACTGTATACAATACATAATATAAACTTAAAGCTCACACATTTTCTCCATTCTACAACTGGAAGTATATAATGGCACAAAATACTATTTCTGGCAATTTTAGGCATTATTTATTGCTAAATAACTATAGCAGCAGAAAAAAAATGTATAAAGTTGCACTTTTATGACATCTTCACAGTATGCCTATTTCTCTCACCCAGTTTTGTGTTCCATTAGTAACAAAAAATATCATTTATCAACTCCAGCTATGTAAAAATCTTTTTTTCCTACATTTGGTAGTGGATCTTGTAATTGTATTGCACAGATTAAAAGAAAACATTTACTACAATTTTTTCATTATTAAATAACTTTCAATACAAAAATCTGAATTAACCTAAAAGCCCGACCCTCCAAGTGCTTCAGAAGTGGAATGGTATTTTCTTCAAGCAAGCATTCCAGTTGACTTTCACGAAAGTAATCAGGTAGCTTTGTGGACAATGCAGAGATTCGTAGGACTGGGCTCCAAGTGTGCAAATCTTAGCTTATGGATCAGCTACAACACTAGTCTTGCTTTATAACATTACACTGGGAAACATCAAGAAGGGAATTCTGAACATCATTCATGAACATTCAAAAGATGTCTTTTTCCTTAAGAGCAGTCTTTGTTCAGTAGACAGTCTCCTTCAAATCTGTTCTTGTTACATTAACAATTTCCCATCAGTCCTGTTATTCAGCTTAGAGGCAGAGTAATTATAATTAATTATACTGATAAGTAGTTGTTTCATATTAACAAAATGCTACATAGATACTTTTTACTTTTTCTCAGTGGATCTGGGCTGGTTTCATATGAACAGAACTGGCTAGAGAGCAGAACCAGAGCAATAATGTGTGTGTACAGTCTCATGCATGACCCAGCTGGGCAGAGATGTAAAGCTGCTCATGCGCACTCGTGCCAAAGCATTTACAGTCATCTACCATGTTAATAAGTGATGAGGAAGAGGCTCACGAACTGTGTCCATTATTAGCTGAGAGGAAAGACAAAACTAGTCTGCTATGACATTATCCTGCTATATAGTGTGAGATAAGTTATAGGGTACAACTGGTACGTCTTCACAGTGCAATTGTTACTGCTGGTAACTAACGTGATGGTCTTTGTTCCTCAGCTACCCCTGCAAAAAGAAAGGACTTAAATGCAGCGCACAATAACACAGCAGTTTTCACGATGCTTGAAGTCCAGCTGTTACTAGCAGGGTCAACAATCAATCTAAAGCTGCCATGCTTGTTTGTCCCAGTCAATCTAGCAAAGGAAACAGAGAAAAGGTCTGCAGAAAATTAGCACATTTCTTTGTGGTTTTACTTAGATTTCCCTCTGTGAAAATGTCTTCCACTCTAATGCAAGTTCCCTTCTTCTCCAGATTCAAGTAAAGGGGGTGGATTTTGAAGTCTGTGTGGTGCCAAAGAGGATGTACAAGTGGAATGAGTAGTACTTTCGTATAGAAACAACTAAAAGATTAAGCAAGCTTTTGTGTTTTGAGCAGCTGTGAAAGCTGATATGAAGGGTGACTTCTGAGGCATGTGAGGATATTTGATCAAGAAAGGATGAGACTCCAGATGGAGTAGGAAGAGTGACTATCAGGCTGTTTCCCCCTCTCTAGGAAGACCAGAGTGACATGGGTGTCCTTAGTCCTGCTGGCTCTGCTTTGGAATGATTTCTTCAGAAAACTATGTCAGAGCTGCATAGTAGATTTCTTCAGCCACTGTCAGGCAGGTGTTCCTGCTGCAAGGAGCATGTGGCTCCAGTAGGTCATGGTGAAATCACAATAACCTTGGCCCAGGCCACAGCAGTTCCTCAGTCAGGCACGCACTCAGCCACTTATTGGCTTGTTCTCAGAAGACCTTTAGAAATACTCATTTCTCTCCAAAAAGGAAGTGGAACTTAGGCACTTATCTTCAGCAACAAGATAAGTTTTCTCCAGGGAAAGTATGGGTAGATATATGAAAGAAGAACTATCAAGCCCTTCCTTTTTGTGATGGAGAAGAACTGCCTCTTCACTATTTGTCTGAAGAACATTTCATAAAGACAAAAAATAGCTGAACAGTGTTTAGACCCTTGAATGAAAAGCTTCTGCAAAGGAGAGAGGTTGTGCATAATCCACTTGGCTGGACAGGATACCTGGTGAGTGCTCTCTGATTTTACTTCTTGCTAATCAGTAAATGTTTTGAGAAATTAGTCTCTTTCTGGGGCATGGGGGGTTGGAACTAGATGGTCTTTCAGGTTTCTTCCAAACCAGTTGATGATACTATGATTAGCACAGCCCTGCCAGCCTACATTCCATGGTTTACTGATGAGGCGTTGTCTGTTCCAACTGCCCCTGTGCCCCTGCCCCCTCCCACGTAACACTCATGTGGAGGATTCTTTCTACACAGACACGCTGGGGCCAAACCATTTCTTTGTGAGAGAAAGTGGCATTTGACGGAGACCAACACTGGGGCAAGGCAGCTATGCTGCAAGCAGAGAAAGGCCAGTTGGGTAAACTGTGGGATACATAGCTTTATACGTCTTCGTTTCAATATGTTTGCAATCTCTCTTTTTTTGGCTCTCATGGTACAGCATTGTTTCTAAGGAGCTATGGAAGTTGCCAGACTTCACATCCGTACAGGTTTGTTAACACAAATGCCTGAGGCATTTCTTGAGCATCTTTCTTAATTATACACACACGAAAATGCACAGACAAGTTGTGGTCTGATTCTGCTCTCTTAAACCAGTGTAAAGAAATCTGAATGTGACCTGTCTCCCCTCAAAGAAAGTGGTGGGAGAAAGGTCTGCTAGACTTCACGACAGTGTATGTTTGATATTTTTCTACTATGTCATATTAGACTGCAAACATTTGCTTCTGGTGAGGTGAAGCCTGTTCTGCTCAGTTGTTAATGAGTTCTGTAAAAGATATGCCATTGTGTTACAGGCTATAGCCATTTTTGTCAGATGAAAAGCAGTAAGCCTAAAGTGTAGAGTAGCATTGTAATTCCTAAAGAGGACTACTGTTCCCTTGCTTAATAGTAGCTTATTTCATCTCACAAAACACTGAACTAGTTAAAAAAAAATGAGGTTCTCCTTAAAGGATTTTTCCCGTGTCATGCCAATACCGCCCCCAGTGCAGCAGTCCTGTTAGCCATACAATTTAAAATAGTTTATGTAGAACACTTTATAAAAACTGTGATAAGAAAAAATAGTATTATCTGAAGCATAATATTAATATAAACAATATAGAAAAAATACATATTTACATAATGCCAAAATACAATTATATACATTAATACCTATTACATTTAAATTATATACCTTTAAAAAATCACCAGACCAATAAATTATACACAGTCTCAACAGAAAGGTCTGGCACCTTTCTGATGCATGAAATACATACATAAAAAACCCCAAACAAACCCCCTAATTAACAAGTGCAGCCACAAAAGCAGGAATCTCTAACATTCTTAGTGCCTTGAATAAACAGCATCTGAAAGCAAGGAAAACTGATATTAGAAAAAGGAAAACAACTCTGTCATGTTCAACTCTGCCAGCTGATTGTAGTGCTCTGAGCAGTGGTTGTTACTGCAGCACTGGCTGGTGACTGATGTGACAGCTAAAGAGCAAATCCCACCTCTCCTTTTGCTAGGACTCCCAACTTGTGGAACCCTGGCTATTTCAGTCTTGGGCCTCCTCCAAGCCTGCTCCACCTGTTGACAACTCTTATTTCTACAGGTTAGATCAAGAAAATTATTTTGATCTCTCATCATGTAATCTCAATTCCTAATGTCCAAATTTGTGGAGCTACTGAGATCGTGCTGTTCGACTTTAAAAAATTCTATGGCCCTTAAGGATCAGCTCTACCAAGGCACACAGGCCACCTCTGCTTACAGCTTCTTCAGATCGGTAGGAGGTGAAGGAAAGTGCTAGTGCCAGGTTTGCTTCTCCTGCAACTGATCAGTAAGGGACTTGATAAAAGGTAGGAAAAGTAGACTACAAGGATGGGAGTTCAGGAAGAAAGAAAGAGCACAGTCCAGGACAGTTACATTTTCCAGTCAAGGCAGACGTGAAGTCTCCTAAGGCTGCCTTTATAGTCAACAGCAAATGAAGGTGATGTAGCACAGAAATAGGACTTCATGAATGACAGAAGAGCCCACTGAGCTCAGACAGTGGGCACAATGTACTATAGGGTAATATTGATGGTAAGGGATAACAATTACATTGTCAATGAGCTATTACATTTGAAATATTTTACAATTTGATAAACTTGCAGTTACCTCTGTGATACTCTGGATTCACATTTTCATATATAGGAAACAAGGGATTTTCTTGTTCACTGCGAAGTTTTCTGGCTCTTAACATATCTCTTACACATTGATGTAGATATACATATTGACACTGCAAAAGATTTAAGACACTCTGAGAAATTTGGTAATTTAATTTTCTTTATTGTGAAAAATCATTACAAGCTAACTCTCTCATACAAAATCAAGGTTGGTGTTAAAAAATCAAAATATGCTCAAATTCATCTCCTTTTCACACTAATAATAAACTTTTGTGATCACCTGTTTTGAGAAATAACACCAGTAAAACATAAAGGAACATAATATGTGTTGATGGATCATGCCATGAGTGAAAGCTCTAGAAACTGTAATTTGACATGGTGCTGTGTTGGATACCTACTACTTCTGAATGCTTTGGTATAAAGTATGTGTAAAAGAATTAATACGTACAGGGAAGCATGCAGAAGAGGTAAATAGTTTCCTGTTTTTCTTTTGTTCTGAAAAGAAGTATTTTCCACAGAATTTTATCATAGTATATAAATATTTCAGAGAACTTTGAGAAACCAATTTTCTGGCAAAATCAGTATTTTTTTTGATCCATTGTAAGTCATAAGATTGCTTCTGACTATGCAGCAAAAGACAGTCTTTTCTAAAGGTCCCTTTGACAGATGGAACTGAGATGACATTCAGAACCAAAGTGAGGAGGGTCAGCATATTACTGACTATTCATCAAACTATCTTGATAAAATATTGAACTCCCATGCTCTGCTACTCTTTTTGGTTTATGACATGGGTCATGATAATTTTTTGATTAGTGTAACATGGTACCCATAATTAGGCCAAGCATCTTTATATATCAAGATGTACCTTTTTAATATTACTTTACCTCAAAGCCATAATTTGTCCAGTAAGTACATGCATTTTCTCCCCTCACATCTTCTTTACTTATTTTCCATAAGAAATCCAGCCACTGGTCTGTGCCTTTTCCTGGCTCTGGAAAATCAGGATGTCTGCCTTTATGGACAGACAGCTGCTGCCTCTGTGGAGCAGATCTCACCCACCAACATGATGGAAAGTTGGTCAAGGCATGGACCATTCTTTGGAAGAGACCATTTGCAACTGAAACGGTCCATGTTACAGCTCCTGTGCTGAGCACACTGTCTTTTGACCTCATGCAGTTTTCTGTTACTCCCTTGCATGTGTCCAGTCTTACACAGTTTTCAGCCAAGTCTGAAGCAGGGGCAATTTTTGTTGATGTTGGTCTTCTATGGCAGAATGCCAAGTATGATGGTGGTGTGACCTTTGGCTGGAGCATTTAATTGCAAACAGTACTATCTGCTGGCCTGTGCTCCACAGTGGGATTTAGCTTTCACTATATTGACAGAAGGGGAACTACCTTTTATTTCAACCCCAAATATTGTGGAAACCAAGACATGGACACCAAGAACTAGAGTCTTCACACACATCAAAAGGGGTTTGTGGAACAGACCTTTTCTCTCTCATCTCCCCACCTCCTTTACTATCTCTTAAAAGATAATTCACTGCTCAATGCAAACTCTGAATCACCCTAAAACTCAAGGATAAATTTACTTCACTTTTTTGCAGGAGGATGAGAGATTGTATTGCTTGTGCTCCAAGCTACTTTGATGAAACACAACTCCTAGTCAGAAACCATACACTGATGCAACTCACAGTTCATATTAAGACTTGCTGAGAATACAGCAGGTCAGTGGCTGTGCACTGATGCAGCTACATGGTCAGTCTACAAGCATGCTAGAGCTCAAGTGTGAGCTGCAAAAGCTTTCTGTCAGCCTGTCTCTGGAGTGCTGATTGCTAATTCTTCCAGGGGCTGGACTGGTTACAACAGGGATCCAGGTTAGACTTGAGTCACAGCAGGTTTGGGGCAGAAGGGCATGCAGTGCTGGTAGTGGGAAGGCTCAGCTCCTCACTATTGCTGTAGATATTCTGTGTGGGTCTGGCTGCCTTTTGATTTAGATGCCATGACAAGCTCATGCCAAAAGTAGGCTTTGCATAACACAACTTTAGTTGTCTTTGTAAGTCTGGTGTCAAATTTAGGCTCTTGAGGTAGTTGCCTCTTTTTTCCAGCCATGGAAAAAGAGCCATCCTCTTGAGATGCCCATCCACCTTTGCAGATTACAGATGACAGAAATGCAGAAGGCAAGATGGATCTGTCTCTGAGGATACCCAGAACAGTTTGAGAATCTGTCTCCCCTCCAATGAAGGTCTTCTGTGATTAAGATATCTCCAGAAAACCCTCTTAGGCCTCTCTTTATACCCATATGAGACTTTCACATCTATCAGAAAATGCTGTTGCTGACATTTTTCTTTCCAAATTGCAGCAAAGAACTCCATTAGTATCAAGCTACAGGCAGACCCATCAAACTTGTTCTGATTCTTCTATTAACAGTTTCATACGGAAAATGTAAAGACTCCCTCTACAACTCCCCTTTATTAAATCAGCTCCTAAGTGTTTAGCTGCTATTAGTGTAGTACGATTTTCTTTCAGTTTTAAAAGCACAGGAAAAAACACCAAATGTTTATATTTTCTGTGCTTTGAGAATAAATGTACTTGCTTTTGCATAGTATGTTAGGAAAATGCCAATCAACTTTCCAATACCATTTTAATGAAAATGACAGAGCAGCTCAATAAAGAATAAACTGCAAAGCCACAAGGTTGCAGTGCCTAGAGTTTTAAAATGATATACATCTAATTTTCTCTGTCCTCCATTCCTTTTCCCCATTACATTAACCTATCTGTCTGATTTAGGCTTGTCTTCTAAACCCATCCCTGAAGGGCCTATCTGCTCAAAGCTCATTTACTGGACACTGCTGTAAAGCAACAACGTGCTGTTAAACTTCTGCTGCATAATGTTGCTGGGACAACTGTGGGCCAGGGCAAAAAAATGGAGAAATCTATAGGAAGCATAACCTATTATACTTGGTCCTCATTGTTATGGTTTGGACATGCTGTATGAGAGCCAATGGAAAAAAACCCCTGAACTATAAATTCTCCCAGAGCTAAAATACATCTAACTAGTATTTCACAGTAGAGTTAAGTGCAAAGTGCTTTAAGAGCCTTTATGATGAGAGACTGATTATTATATACTGCAGTGTTGCTGCAGAGGAGGCTATCCAAAACTCACCTCTGTCTGAACCATGTGAACACGGTGAAGCCTTAGATCATGTACTGCTGCATAAATGTCGACAGTGTCCTTTGAATCCAGTTGTTGCAGAATTCGGTCCAGTGCAATGAATGTGCCAGTCCTGCCAACACCAGCACTGGAAAAGAAAACGATCCAAACGATTGAAAAGCAGATGGATCAAAGCACTTGCTATCTTCATGCAATACTTTTGTAAAGTTCAGATCTCCTGGGTGAGAAGTAAATTGTTCAAACTGCACCTCTAGGACTTCAGAACACTTTATAGTGGAATTTATGTAGGAAGGAGGAAAGGACAGCAATGGTGGTGGTACCTCTGCCACCGCCTTCATTGCTTTCTGCTTTGGATTAACTCAGTCATTGAGATACAGTCAGGTGCAGTCTTTCAGTGTAACTTTTAAACCTCTTCTCTCCAGGGATGCACCTGTGGGCTTGTTTCTAAAAGATCAGTTGGCTCTTGCCTTGTGGAAGGTCAAAGTAAGGAAAAGTATCAGAGTCCCTAATAGTTGAATTGCCGGGAGGCAATCAGAAGATACAGCACCACACTGCACTCTCTTTCTGTAACCCTATACTCTGCTACAACTGTCTAATAGATTACACATCAGGCAGATGAGTTTTGTCTTTTTTGTATACATTTGTAGGGGTGGACCACAGAACAGAGGAAAAACTGTAGCCCTATGATTGCCAGAGATGGCAGAAGAGGATGAAGAAGCAGTAAGGAGAGCAAGTCTCAGAACGGGGGAAAGGATGGATCTGTCAGCTAGTCTGAACATTCATATGTAGTCAGATTCATCCTGGGTATATCCTACCTTTTTAGAACACCCCTTTGTCATTCAAATGTTGAGCCACAACAGCAGCACACAGGCAATTTAAGAATGCAAAAGCTTATGAGCCATGGCAGCTGCTGGCATCTTTAAGTGCTCTCCAGTGGTCTCACAGAAACACAGTGGTTTCTCAAGGGTCATTTTTGAGGCATCTCCAAGGTGAGGCTGTGGGCGAATGCATGTGCCTTGGGAATACTGCTCTGATCTGCAGACTTAAGTTCATCAGCTATCTCTGGGGTTCTGTGACCCATGGCCCAACAGGGATGAACATTTGGCATCTTCCCAAGAGTATGCACAAGGGCTCTGTGCCACTGACCTTTTGCTGCTGCACATACCTGCAGTGCACAATAGTTGGTCCTGTGTCTGGGGTCCTGTTGATATAATCTCTTACAGTTCTGACGAACTGAATCAGGGACTGGGTGGTCTCTGGCACACCATGATCTGGCCATACAGTATAGTGGAAGTGACGAATGAGCCTTGTTGGGTCAAGCTGCTCTTCCTGTAGGGATTCAAAAGTGTGGGTCATCAGGACGAGAGAGGAAGTGACACATAAAACATGCACCATCAGAGCAAATACTCTGTCACCAGAGGTGAGCTAGGCATGATGCAACTATGCTACAGCAGAAGAAATCTTTCTAATTTAGCCTTGCAGGTATTTTAAGCCAATTAATTTGGAAAAAAAAAAAAAAAGAATGCAAACATACACTGCAAATTTTAAACTCTCGTATTGTCCACTCTGGGAGTACTGATTCAGACAGCATCTCAACGATCAGGTCTCCATAGTACAATGAGTCCTGGTCAAGGGGCCAGTAGTGATCACACTTTACCTGCAGGGACACAGACAAAGACAGATTTAGTATTAGAAACTAGCTGTAAACAATGCCTTTGTCCAGCACTGGCAGAAGCAGACTTCAGACCTTCTGTGCCTGAGGATGAAGAAAGGCAGTAGCTGAATTCAGAGCAAGATGCCACTCATTGCCATGTCATTGACAGGGCCTGGGATGGGAATGAGCTAGCACAGGGGTGGGAAGTAGAAGTTCTCATAATTGATGTTTTGTGATGGGTTAATGGGAAGCACTCCACTGATGCCCTCTTCTGGGATACATTTTCCATGCCAACTCCTCTCAGATCTCTGCTCAATGAGAGCTCGCCTCCAGTGCCCACTTCCTCACGTCTTGCTGAGACATGACTGTAAGGTCCCACTTGGTGGCAGTGAGGTGCAGAAGGACATAGGTCCTATTCTGCACTGACTTTCACCCTCTTCTCAGGAAAAAATGGTAAACTGAATGGAACTGACCCTGTATGTGCCACTAGATGATCATTACTTCTAGTCTGTTTAATCTTCTTATGGTTCTAGTCCCTGTCTTACAAAGGCTGCAGGATGTGGTCATACCTGGGGAGGTATGCTACACTTGCAGTCAGTGAGTGTTAAGAGCACAAGTAGTCACTTTGCTAACCACATCAGGGCTTATAAATAAGAGATAATTTTATGTATTTACTGATCAACATTTGCTCTCCAGAGCTTATACTTAAAGTAGAAGTTGATTGGAGTTGATGTGATCAACAAGCATTTTTTGTTGGTGGTTATCCTTCTGCATGCTTGTTCACTTTAGCACTAGTGAACAAAGTCTTGGATTAGAGACAAGAAGCACTAAGCTCTGTTCCTAATTCTAACTTTGACATGCTGTGTGATCTTGGGATGGTCTCTGCATCTTCGCTTCATAGTCTTAATCTGTATCCCGTCTTTATATTATACCTCTTATCTCTTACTGTATGTCTGCTTAACTGGGTCCTTTTTGACACTAGCGTGATGCAAATAATAAGCAAAAACTTTTAAATTTTAAACTTACGATGTTAAAACAGTAATTAATAATAAAGAAGAGTCACTGCTCACCCGGCCCTTCTCAACACACTGGGTTACCATGACAATATTGTGAACATTTTGCTCCCATGCCATCTTCCAGAACTCATCTTTGGTGCCAGGCAAAGGGCCCTGAGTTGCTATGTATTCCCTGCGGAAATTATTGCCCTGTAAATAAAGAGAACTCCATCAGTTTCCAAAAAGGGAGAAAAAATATCTTCCAGCAACTGAACAAGCTATGGAGTTGCAGCCAGGGGTCTGCAGGAACAATGCCCTTGTTGGGACAATAGCTTTGAGAACTAAATTGTTGCCTTGATCCTGGAAGCAAAAGATCAGATGGAACAGAGAGAAGGAAGAGACTATGGCAGTATATCTAAATACTGTTCCTTTTGTGGCAGTCAAAGCTTTTCATAGCTCTATTGTGCTCAGCACAGTCTCAAGCAATTTTGAAACTGCTATGGGTTTTTGTTTTATTTACTGTTTTTGAGAAATTAGCTGAGTTCTGGCTTGAAATCTGGATTGCTAAAGCCACTGCTATTATCAATCATAACTCTTTGGTAAAGGGCATTATTTTAATTTCAGCCAGTTTCACCACCCTGCAAGGTGCGAGTGCTGTCAGGATGAGCTACAGCTTCACAATGAGGATGCCACCTGCAGTGATAGCTACAGTTGTTGTGGACACTGTATAAAATCAGCGACCTTTAAAAATGTGTCCTTGGTCAATTAGATCTGCGATCTTACATAACTATAGCAATCCAAGAAAGTGTCCTTAAGTGCTGGGTGAATCACTGACAGTTAACTTAATGGCAGTCAGACACAGTCTTACAGCACATCCACAAAATGAGTTCTCAGATTTTTAGCTCAAGTGAATCAATGAAGGGGAAGAGAAGCCTTAACCATCCAGCTTTATATTCAGTTTTAGATGAAGGACAAATTATCAGTGGAGGAAGTACTGTAAGATATCACCCTCTAGTCACTTACTGGTATGTAGCTTGCATTAATGTAGTCTGAGCAAGGGTCATCATCCACATTGGAAAGCTTCACTCTTGATGTATCATCTAGGAAGAAATTGATTACAAGCGGCTTAGGGCTAGATCTTGATTTTCCCTCTCTCACTTACAAAAATGCATTTGTGAAGGGACTGGCAGCACTATTACAAGATTTTATATGAAGAACTAAATTAGGGGGAATAACTGTTTACATTTTTACTGCCTCTTTCATTCACAAGTGCTATGGAGTGTTTCAAAGACTAGGAGATAGTTGGGTGAGAAGGAAGCAGTAAATATCCCAAATTTCCTCTGCTGAGACACACTTGTTATGACAAATTTGTTATGGCCCATTTGTTATGACAAAAAAAGGGCTGCAATAGCATCGCCCTTTGATCCTAACAGCAGTGTGCTGTATTGGAAAGCAGTGGCCAGTTCTGTCCTTGAAAGAACAGTTGTGCTTCAGTGGTCTTCCAAGCTAATGTGTTGAGCAGGCCAAATATCTCCCTTAGGTAAAGGGCCCTCTGTACACAGGTACAGAGTGCCTAAGCCACCAGGTCACTGATTCATGAGGTAACACCACCTTGGATCTCAGTCAAGTGTCACTTCTTGCACATTGCAGGCATGCTCCCCAGCCTGGCATGGCAGGCAGAACACAGGAGATGCCGTGAGGCTGTGCTGCAAGCACATACCATAAATATTAATGTGGATGTGGAGCAGTGAGTCACGTGGTGTTCCTCCTCAATGTTTTACCTCCAAAACTTCCAGGGAGGAGATTAAATGGAGAAAGTCACAGGTCTTGCCTCAGGACAACAGGGTTAACCTCACACATGTGTCTTACCATGCAGAATCACACTAGCACCACATTGTACGATAGGTTTGCTATGTACTCAGAAGAACAAATATTTGACAAGGCTGTCAAAGAGCAGTGAATGGATGATACTCCATATGTAAACAACCCTCCTGCTATTTCTACTATCCTCGTTACCAGCAGTGACTGAAAGCCCCTAATAGCTGGAGCTTTTTCTCCCTGGACTGAATGCTAGTCATTACACCTCCAGTGCAAAACTAAATTACTGGTCTGTGTGAAGCCATTCAGGGCTATGCATCATCTGCCTCCAAGCGCCAGAACCTGAGCTGGCAGAAATATTTCATCTCTGACAGGAAGGAGGGAAGGGATTGGCTGCACTCTCTTTTCCACTAGACTTGCTGAAACACACTGAAAAATAGCTGCTGTGATGCAATATTACACAACCAAACCTAAAACTCACAGGGCAATATATTATTGTATCGATTTTTCCCTCTGTTTTCTGGCAGAAGTGCTATGTCACACGTCTGGTTTCGACCTACATCTTTCAAGTCCTGCACAAAAAAAGAAAAACACAACAAAGGAATAAAATGCAAGGTGAAAATAATTAAAGGACATGACAACTGAAGGGGAAACAGTGCTATCAGCTCTCAAAGGCTATGGAGAGAGAATGGGTGTTTTTTAAAAAAAACCCAAACAAATTACATAGCTAATCATACTGTTTTAAACCAAGAACATGGCTGGCAGGTACTTTCCATACTTTATCACATAGATGCTGCCATACAAATCTGATCTCAGCCAGACAGAATCAGACAGAGGCTGCCAACCAAAAGATGCTGTCCCAAATGAAGAGCTGGTTTCTGCACTTGGACAAGTGGAGTTCAGCTGAAACACACCAACTTATTTGGATTGGTGTGAGTAAGACAAACAAATGGAGACCTTTCTAATGCATTAACCTGCTGATTCAGCCAGCCCACCCCTTCATGAAGCAAGTCTTTGCCTAGGTTAGGATCCCACCTCATACTCCTTGGACAGAAGATAGTTGGAGTCTGCTTGAAGTTTGGTGAAGTGTGCTTCAAAGTGACTGACTTTGATCGGACTAAAATATTCAACAGGAGGAAGAAAATCACAGGATGAATCAAAGTCATAATTTATCCAGTTGGTTACCAAGAAGCTCTTTTAGGGATTATATTTTTCTTTTTACCTGCAAGTTTTCCGGTTCCTAGAAATGATTTCAGAAGAAAAAGAAACACTTCATCAGTGAGTGACCAGAGGGTCTGTTCAACCATGATAACATGTTAAAAACCCCCAACTTTTGACTTTACCCTTTTTGTCCCAAGTTCAGATGGACTGACAGCGGCCTATCCCTGCGAATGCTCAGCCTTGCTGGAGGTCTCTCATGGCCATTGCTGGAATAAAAAGGAAGGTATTCTGTTTTATCTGTTTTGATACTTGTAAGAGTTAGCAATAACATAACTTACATTGGAAAACAGTAAATTGGAAAAAAGGAATTTAGGATTTGAGGCTTGATCATGTGACACTGCTCTTAGCTAGGGCACAGAGTTTTCTTGTATTTTAGCTTGGCAATAGTGGAGTGTATGCATGGCACAGGCAGCAAGATTTTTTTCATATTCTGAAACACAGCCTAGTCTATCATTAAGGAGGGTGTCCTATGCTAAGATGGGCCCTAAATCACTTGATTCTCCAGGAACGTGTAGGAAGGTTTTCAGAGCTGTAAAAGGTCTACAGCTTCTAGCACACGTATTCTGTAGACGAGGCCAGCAGATGCCTGGGTTCATAGCAGGAGTAAGTGGCAGAACCACAGCAACCATTGGGAAAACAAAGTGTGTAATTTGGCCTGGTGTAATTGCCATCTTGCTGGCTATATAACTTACAGCAGGAAACTACATTCTACATGAAGTTTATCAAAAAAACCCTATGACTAGTCAGAAAACAGTTTTCTTTCACTCTGAAATTCTGGCACATGAAGAGCAAATTTGCAAAAATATAGATTTAATTTTGTATCAGTAGAACTGAATTTCAGATTTTCAGTGTTTCCCTTGAAATTGAAATGTTGAGGTTTTTTTTTAAATTTTAGGAAACCACAAGGAATTCCACATCTGCAATGTGAATTCCACATGTGAAATGGTTTAAATGGATAAAGCTTTTTTCAAAGCTGAGATAGAGTATTTCACTTTTTAAAAACATATTTAAAGTTCACTATTTAAAATTCATCTATAAAAATTCAACTATAATTGACAAAAAAATGAGAAGTAAAATAACAAGAAGCTGATAAAGGGAGTCAACTTACCCAACTTTTTGTCTGCAGACAAATAAAGCAGTAACAGCCACCAACATCACAATCAGAAACAAGCCAGCACTCACACCTTCAATAACTCCAAACAAAGGCTCTAGAAACAAAACAGTGTACTTATGTATCTTGAGGAAAGGATCAGAAGAATATGAGAATCAATAACTCTCAAGGGATCTGTTATCATCATCTAAAGAAAATGACTAAACAGAAGGAACTGTAAGGCATTTAAACACTTCAGTGAAAACCTGGCCTTGATTTTCTGTCCTTATTTTTTCCAAACATGACACAAAATTTTTCACTCTCAAACACAGTAAAAGAAAGCACAACCCCATTATATAGGAGTTTGATTCTCTTGCACTTTGAGGCTTTCTTGGTAATAGCCTCACTGAGGATTCATTCTTTTCTCTACTGTCAGCAGCTCTGTCAAATAGTCCCCTGAATTTTCAACTACAGCTAAATAAGCCATGGCTCCAGCCTCATCTCAGAGCAGCCTCCAGGACATGCACAGCAATCTGTTTTTGTTCCCCTCCTTACAAATAGTTCTAGACACCAGAGTGTTCTTAGGCACAATATATAATCACATGGTACAGTCACTGATAACAAGCCTGAAACTAACCTGCCTCTGTAGTGATGGGTAAAGAGAAGAAGGTGTCTGCAAAGAGCGGTTTAGGGAGTTCCTTCGGGTCTTCACTGAAAAGCTGGGTAAAAGCCCGTATGCTGATCCTAAAAAAAGCAGTATGGCTCATCAGATATTCAGAACCAACAGGAGAAACGTAAGAAGTCATTTGCCCCTTAGTTATCTCTAAAACCTTTCCACTGACCAGAGACAATTCTTGGTACAGGCATCTGAGTTAAATACTAATTAATCAGTACTCTACTTAAGTAATCATAGTGATCCCTGAGTTAAATACTGGGGAGCCCATCTAGTACAGGTGGAAGGCTCTGAGGTACACTAGAAGAGGTAACAGATGGGGCTCTGATTGCTGGCACACACAGCCTGCCAACCTGAAGGCAGGACTAGCAGAAGCTTCAGAAGTGAGAGGACTCAGAAATGCTTCCCAGTGGGGACACATTTTCCCTTCATTTGGCTGGACACGACTGCTCATGGAGAAATGCTACAGTCTTCTTGGTTCTCCTGGTAATGGGGTATTTCCCAGACTGAATTTTTGGGAAATGTGCCCCAACGAGAGCAGACTGTAGTAGGGTAGTAGCACTGTCTTTATGATGATGAAGAAGCTGAGAGGCTCCTTGGCATGTGCCTTCTGTCCATGTGTCTTTTCAGTGAGAAGACTGCAGATCTTTTGCGAGAGTATTTGCCTGTGAGAGGGGCGTGACTGGGCCACACTGGAGCTCATGTTTGGTCTCACAGTCTGCGTAACTGCTGAGCCTGGTCTTGGCAGTCAGTCTCTTCACACTGTACAGCTAAACCTGGGCCTAGCTCTGGAGCCTGGGGATGGTGCTATAGTATAAAATAACCTCCAGGTTTTTCCAAAGGACTGGTGTGGGGTGGTAGTGCTGCTGAACAGACTGAGTGAAGTGTGCTTGCCTTCTCCTGTTAAGACTTTTCTGGCCTAGCTGATGGTCTTAAGTCTTTTCGAAGAAATATTCAGCAGCTATAGGAGAGCTTCCCATTAAATTGAGGCAAATAAATAAACCTATTCACTGCATGGAGTTTTATGCATAATAATCATATCATTCCCATGCTAGTGAAGGACTTGTTCTTACCTATGGAACAGGGGCATGGATAAAACTTTTATAAATTTGCAGTGAGGCACAAAGAACATTGTACAAAACGGTTACTAATCTACAGAATCTCAAGTGGATCAGGCACCCAGAGAGCACCATGCCCAATAATGTGACAGAGCACAACCACCAACACAAATCTAACCTATAAGCAGTTCGAGGCTTTAGAGGTCCATCGCAGAATTTTTGGTGATCTGGATCACACTTTCCTCCCAGGTTTTCCATTTCTCCTCCAAGCTTAATGTCAAAGCTTTTATAGTCACTGTCAGGATTTTCAGCACATCTACTGGCAAAATAATTTGTCTGGTAGATGCGTATAGAGTCATTGTGTTTGTACTCCAGGTAGGAAGGTAATGGGTGCTGTTCATCAGGCTTTGGTCCTTCGCTACCTACACCATGTGCAGAGAAAGACAGAAAGTTTAGCTGCCACAGCCATGAATTTGATGTGGTTTATAGGCTCAAGCTCTTGACAGACATCATCTTATTCAATTTTCTATTTCTTGGAGACTACTTCAAGAATACAAAGCTGCAGTGGTGAGGGTACCTTGTTTCTAGTACCCTAACTTTCCTATTATTTCTTCAGGAAGATTTCCTTGCAAGACCTCAGCTTAACTCTTCCAGATGCAATGCTGCAAATAGGCATGCAAAGGTTGAATTCAATGCTATGACATCTTTTCCTGTACTGTTGGTGGGAGTTTCTGTGATCCAGATTCCTGGATCCTACTACCAGCCATTTCAAAAAACAAGTAAAAAAAATCCACATACTGACAAGTCTAGTGTGTATAGAGAAAAACTACATTAGGAAATTACAGAGTTCCCCTGAATGTAAATTCACAATAGTGGGTAAAAGACTCGGGTAGGCAAAGCCATGGCAATGAGCAGTCCCTTTCTCAAAGAGGTTTATAGTCTGCACAAAGATAACAGAGCAGCGTAAATATTATCTCTGCTTTCTTCCTAAGGGCTGATGAACAGAGATTAAGAAACTTTCATAAGGGTCACAAAATATGTCCTGGCATGTGAGTAAAAGAAGCCACTTCTAAAAACAAGGTATTAATTGTTGAGACATGCATCTGATTTGTCACATACAGGTCAATCATAGAAAGGGAGGTTTACATGCATGCCACAAGGACAACTTCTGCTGTGTTTTATAGTGCTGCATGCAAAGTAATTTTCTTCAGTAAGCAAACAACACTTGGCAGACCTTTGACTTCTCAGCATCACTTACTAAGACACTCCAAAGGGTTGTCTTAGTGTTCTCACTTAATATTTAAACTACCTTTTGAGATCTGTGCACAGCAAGCCAGTTTCTTCTGTGTTCATCGCCACTGGCATCCAACATACGTTTCCTACTATGGAAATTATCTGAACACACATGAGCAATGAGTGAACCTAGAATACAGAAGTTAACCACTCCTTTTGTCTGAGTTCTGTAGTTGCTACTGACTCTCTGAGGATTGGACTGAGTTCCTATATCCCCAGGCTAGGGAGGAAGTATAGATGCAAAACCTGATGAGGAGAAACTTGTGCAGTGATAGAGATGTACCTCCTGATGTAACTCCTATAGGCTATAGAGAGAATAGTATTAAACCATGACACTTACCATCAGCCTCTCTCACAACCACAGTAAAGTACTTCACAGCTCCATTAGTATCACTAAACCAGCTGCAGTTAAAAGTAAAGTTGATGGAGGATTTGGTAATCAGTACCTCTCTTTTGTTCACTCGCACATCTGGAGGTGGCTGAGGAGGACCTGAGTAATTAAAACAAATTAAAAAAGAGAAAGCATTATCTATGTACCTGCTGTAAGGTAGACCTAGTAAGGGAAATGCAATTTGTAATAAATCTCAGCTGCCTGGACCCAAGTCTCTCATTCTGTTCTCTTTGCAATCAAGAAAGTGCCTTCACCTTCCACAGGGAAACTGCCAAAAATGAAACAGGCCATCATATCAGTAACAGATCCTCAGTGGGAATTCCTGCAGGAGCCCAAATCAAAATGCATTAAAGTTTTGTTAAGTCTATGAAATCAGAAATTGTAGATGATAAAAATCACACAGGTTTAAGCCAGGTATTTGGAGGCTGCTTAGCACCCTCATTACACAAATTTACCTATTTTAAGCATCTGTATTTCTGCCTCCTTTTGCAGGGGAACAGCCAGAGTCAGCCAGACATAGCATTCAACTACAGAGTATCATTTTCCAGGCCGACTGCAGAATTGCCACAGGAAATGTTCTTTGTATGATACAAAGATAAACCTTGAACAGTGACACATCAGAAGCAAACTACAAAGCAAAGTATGCAGAAAAGAAAGTGCAACAAAAGTGGGGATTTTGAAGACCTACACTGCTGAATTTTTAAAAAATCTGTATTACTGAAACTACATTGCACATATGGGAAACATACCAAACATGTAAACATGTGGCTAAATTTCTAAAGCTTTGAGATTGCAGAAAGAACCAGTAATTTACATATTTACATGTTCTTTAGCTAAACCTCTTAGATCTACAAAGCCTAGCTACAATTTTTTATGTTCCCTTGAGGCAGGGTCTTCAATTAACCAGGGTCTGGGAGAGCAGCAGCATTCAAAACAAATAAGTGACAACAAACAAATGTGAAACACAAAATGAGTAACACGTGAAACAGCTAACTTTCAACCTTCAGTCTCACTTCTTGCAGCATCAATAGGTAGTTCTTACTACATCTGGATTTGCAGTATTCTTTGTGGTAGAGGAAGGAGGTTACATGGTTGCAATGAAAAGGCAATTGATGCGGGAATGGAGGTGGTTAGTTGGTGACTGAACTCTGTAGCTTAGCTGAATAGCTCCCAAAGCAAACATAATGTTCACACAAACATGGCTTTTACTAAGCAGCTATAGCAGCATTCTTGAATATAAGCCTCTTGGTCATCCTGTCATTTCTGAGAAGTTTAGCTCTGGAGCAGTTCAAGCCTTTACACTGTGCTGTGCCACTGAATCCTGAGGTACTACAAAAACTGGAGCAGCTCTAGGGTCAGCAATGGCAGCTGTTCGTGGTGGAGCCTGGCAGTGCAAAGGCATCAGCAGATGCTATGCTACTGCTACCCTCAACTCCTCAGCCTCTGAGCAGAGAAACAGAAAAAGCTGTTTCAAAGCATGTTATGGAAATCCGTGATCCTCCCTCAGAGTTTTACCTGAGGGAGGATCACGGATTTCCATAACATGTGCTTTGAAACAGGTGATTTGGTCAAGTAGCACCTTAGAAGAGTGTATAGAAACACACAGAGAACACAGTACCACAATCCAATCTCTTACTGAGAGATATTTGTGCAGAGGATGGCTATCACCCATGACATGAAACAGCAACACACAGGAAGCCAAGTAACAACCATGAAGACAATTGAAGGTGTGTGATGATGAGGACAGGGTGATGGGATAATTTTTTATGCTTCCTAGGCTATATTTCATGAATGAGACAAATAATTGGGTCTGGGAATGTAATGAGAGGCAATATAGTCAAAATCCTGCACCATGTCACAACAGGGACCAAAAGACAGGTTCAGTCTACTTTGGTCACCAGATGACAAGGGCCACACATCGGCAATTATGGAGGTCAGAACTCCTTTTGCAGTCTAACCAACACAAGCAATTGCTTATTGTTGCTCACTGCTTCTTTTCAGGGCAACTCTGAATTCCACTTACGATCGATCATTGTGATGGTGCTGTCTTCAACTACTTCACTCGTCATGTCTGCAGAATGCACCTTGATGGACACCAGGTATCGTTTGTGGGGAACAAGGGTCATGATATTAAGTAGAGATTTGTCTTTTTCTATCCTTTTAGAAAATTCCACTTCACGAGTGTCCATTTTTTTGCATTCGACGCTATACCCATCAAAGTCAGAATCAGGAGGAGTCCAGGAACACGCAATGGCAGTAGAGGTTTGGGGTCGACAATGAAGACTTTGTATCTTGTCCGGTTCTAGAGAAATGTTGAGAAACTGAAGCTCAGGCATCATACACTCTCTGCCTATACTACAGCTTCTAGATTCTGCACCCACCATTAGATCAGAGCAGGAAGTTGGGAGTCAGAATTCCCACCTCTCCTGTAAATGTGTGCTGTCTGATTATTACACAAGGCTGTCTAAGTTATTTTAGCCATCTGAAGTCAGATCTAGTGACATCAGCCTCATCAGGTTTGTGAAACTTCAGTAATTAATTGCGAAAACAAGCCAAAAAACCTACTTACTAAAGTCTTAACAAAAACAGCAACACTGCAAAGCAATGTATTTCTATAATGCCGTTACAACTTATTTGGAAGTTACATGTGGTCAACAGCATCAGTCAATACTGATACTGTTATCTCATGACTGATCTGGTTTTCTAGGGAGAATGTGGTATGTCCATATTATTAAAATATACCACAGATATATGCTTCATCCATATAATATGGGAGCAGCATTTATAACATATGACATGTAACAAAGACAGGATTTCATTTTCAGATGGCAGACATCCACATTTAATTGACTAAATACAGAGGAAATTTTAATTAATATGCCAAATTAAATCTGAAGAACTATACAGCTTACTAAACATACTTGAGAGCTGAATCCCATCTCAAATGACATGAAGATTTGCCAAGGCTCAGTTATTTTTACAATTCCAGGTCACTTTTTCAAATTAGCTGTTACTGATAATACAGATCCACAGACATGGGCAGAAATCTAGAACAGTGAAACACACTGACCCTGGTTCCAAATCTAGTACAACACAGTTTGATTCATCCTTCCTGTCTTACCATCTTACCATTCAGAAACACCTTGATTATTTCAATATCCTACTGTCAGAGAGGTTTGGATATATACGCTTATTTTACCCCTGAAACTGATTCAGGCTCTGCAAACAAACAGTCCCACTCTGGATGTGAGGATTGTAAATGTATGTACATTTTCAATCTTTAAACAGGTGACCTGCATGCAGCAAGGGCTTAGAATCTAGCTGAATTCATCACTGTCATTCATGAATTTTTTAATGGAAATTACTGAGTAAGGAATTGGTAAGCTTTAACAGTTTTGTATCTTCTTCAGTTGAGTGTTGGAGTGCAATGGAAATTGTTACTTACTTGTTCTCACACTTCCAGACTGCGACTGACTATATGTTTTCCAGTTGTCACCACTGACAGTTCTGACACTGAACTCATAGAGTCTTCCTGGTCGCAGGCCATAGATGATGCGTACTTTAGATTTGCTGCTGCTGTAGGGATTGAATACTGTGAGGGGATCCTTTGGAAGCCACTGCAACTCAAAATCATCATAATCTGTCCAGTCTGGAGGACCCAGCCAAGTCACTGATAAAGAAGTGTTTGCAACATCAGTGAACGATACAGTGTTGGGAGGGCTGGGTGATACGCAAAGAGAAGAGAAAAGGAAAATGAAAAAGAGATTGTTCAATTTTTACACAAGATGAAACACACATTATTTTTTCATGCATTACAAAGTAGTTTGTATTATCCTGTGTACACAGCCAGTTACTGCACCTGTGCTGACCATAGTGACTTTCATGGACATTACATATTCCTAAGCCTTTGAAAGAAAAACAGTGCTGACTCACACTCCATCAGTTTAATGCACTTCATGTTATCCTTTGATTTCACCTTCAATGACTCTTATAATAAATCCTCCCTCAGATTAAGTCTGTCACATAGTTGTGAACTAATATGAATTCAGACAGATGGGACTAAAAATATCCCATACCTGTTCTTCCTTCAGCATTTGCTGTGTTGGTCAGGTCACCACTGTGTGTCACCACAACCAAAGTGTACTTTCTGCCAGGAACAAGCCCCTGGAAATGCCATTCTTTTGGCTCTTTCCTTTGCCAGGTTTCTTTCTGTGTCCCATTTGGGTTGTAAAGATTCAGCTCATAGAAGTCAACATCTCCTGCTGCTGGATCCCAGGTGAACCACAGACTGTCTGTCATGTTTCGGTTGGATCCTTTGAGACCAACTACTGGGGCTGGTACTGAAAAAAACAGGAATGACTATTACTTTATGTAGAGCATCCTTAGGGTAAGAAAAGGCAACCAGACCTTACACTTATTCTGTAATGACAGCAATATAATAAACTAGACAGCCACCACAGCTGGCCAAAAACCAGGAAGCACCAGAAAGCATATCTCACTACCTTCTTTTCTTATTTTGAACTGCCACTGTTCCCAAGAGGTTGAAATGTTTATAATGGGTAGTTTTGCAAGTGTTAAGCAGCTTTTTCCCAGCTGGTGTTTGGAAACATCAATTCTGAAGTAGCTGAAGAAAGTGCACCACTGTGCAGACACACTTTTACAGAGGGGTTACTATATGGTACCTCGGGAGAATAAAGAAAGGTTTCACAGAGTG